>JAJEJO010054719.1:23252-35060 GCA_020662805.1 Glaucomys volans | reverse complement strand
CTGCCTCCAGCTGGGGCTTCTCCAAGCACAGCTGCGCATGGACAGGCTCCGCCACCCCGCACTGTCCCCGAGCGCTGGCCCCGGCACACACCGCTCTTAGGAGTGGAAAGCGTCCTTCCACCCAAGCCGTGGCGCCCACCCGGCAGCTTGGTGGCCACACGGATTGTGCCCTTTCCTCTTTCAGCTGAAGAGAAGCTCCTATCCTATCATCCCGAAGCTCGGTGACTCCCTCCCGGAGTCAGGGAGGCCCAGGTGAGGCCTTGGCCCAGGCCACCCAACCCCAGCCGGGAGGGAAGGCCGAGCGAGCAGCCAGGACGTAACCAACATGTCCCCAGGGCCCCGCCCGCCTGGCCTTCTCCACACCATTGTCCCCTCAGGCCCGGCGGCTGTGACTAGCCCCTGGGCTCTGGCTGTCACCTGCCCCCAGGGCCCCTTCCTCTCAGGTCCCTGCAGGCCAGCTGGGGCCTGGCCGCTGTGCCCACTCTGCAGACCCCTGCGTGGGGTGTCCCCGGGTGCAGAGAAGCCCGCACGTGCACAGCCTGGCCAGGTGGGCCTCCTTCCTCCTTCTTCCTGGAGGACACTGAGGCCCCAGGGTCCACAGTTTGCAGAAGGCCATGCGGCCTGGGAGGGTGGGGCTGGGACTGGGCCTTTGCGCCCCAGAGCCCGGGAGCCCAGGAGCCCAGGAGCCCCTGCTGCTTGCTGGGGGAGCCCCGGGTCAGACACGGGCCCACCAACGCCTCTGGTGACCAGGTCCCCGTAAACCACAAACCTGATGTGACCCAGGCTTCCACCCTCCGGGCCCCTGGGGCCCTCAGGTCTTGTCCTCCAGCCGGAGCCCTCCACTCACCTGGCCTGCGCTCCTGCCCTTCTGGTCCTGTGGTTTGCAGGACCTTCCGCTGCCGCCTCCACCCCTGAGCTCTCACCCTCCGCCTCCCAGAAGCCCTCCTGCTGTCAGGACCCACGTGGGGGCCCTTAGGCTGCTGCCCCAGAGCTGCCCCTGATTTGCCGACGTGAACACTGGTTCAGTTGTTCCCCTCGCTGCTGGCGTCCCCCCAAGGGCAGGGACCCTCCGACCCCTCCAGGCTCAGCACGCTCCTCTCCACCCACAGGGCCACCCCCATGGCACCATGACCTCCCGCTCAACCGACCACAGCCTCTGCCCCCTGCCCTGCCCCCTCCCAGCCCGGTGGTCTTCCTGGAGCCTGAGTCAGTCCCTGAGTCCCTGCCTCTGTTGGGCTCGCTGCCCCTCCCTCTTAGACTAGAGCCCATGGGCCCTGAGCAGGCCTCCTCCTCCCCACCCCACCGCTCTTTGGTCCCTCTCTCCACCTGCTCCCTCCACTCAGGCCCAGCGCTTCCTTCCATATTCCAGAGTCCCCCAGGCTGCTCCTGCCACAGGGCCTTTGCACCAGCTGTTCCTCCTCCAGAACTGGAGCTGGTCAAAGGAGCCCCGGAGGCCAGCTGGTTTGCACAGCCCCCCGCTGGCCGACCTCCTCCAGCAGCAGCAGCACCGGGGCTGCTCTGTCTGCGACCTGTTGGTCTCACACTGACGTCACTCTGCGAGGGGCTGCAGGACTCCTGTCACCCTCAGCTCTGACCCAGACACCTGACTCGGCACATCAGTGAAACAAGGGCGTGGGGGGGGCGTCGGCTTCTCCTGGCAGGACCCGCAGCCCAGCCTCGCCGCCCGCCCGCTGCACAGTCGGTGCTTTCAAACAAACAACACCCTCGGGGGCTGGTGCGAGGCCCGCAGGTGGCTCTGGGGCCCAGGAGCGGCGAGTGAGCAGGCGGAAGGGCTCTCGGCCCCCTGGGGGTGGGAAGCCCTTCCACACAAGCCCACCCTGGGAGCAAGCCCAGCCTCACCCTGAGGGAAACGGGGAGCACAGCACCCCCGGCCCCGGAAGCAGGCGGGCTGGGTTTGTCCAGGAGCCCCTCTCTCTCTCTCTCTCTCTCTCTCTCTCTCTCTAACTATCTGTATGTATATCCCCCCCCCCCAGGGCTGGGCTTGAGCTGCAGCCCCAGCCCTTTTTATTTTGAGAGAGGGTCTCGCTAAGGTGCTGAGGCTGGCCTCGGATGTGTGATCCTCCTGCCTTGGCCTCTGGAGTGGCTGGGCCTGGCTAAAAGCCCATCATTTGTCAGGCTCCACCTCCTGCCCTGCTCCAGGGTGGGCCCTCTCCCAAGGAGAGGCAAGGAGAAGGGAAGGCGGAGGAGAGGAGGGAATGAAGGAAGATGGAAGGAAAGACAGAAACCGAAGGGAGAGGTGGCGGGGGGAGTGGGAGAGGCAGAGGAAGCCCTAATCGGAGACCCCCTGCCCTTGGCCACCCGTCCCCTCTCTGGCCTGGGCTGGCTGTGCCCGCAGCCCCACCCACGCGGCCCGCCTCCCTCCTGCACAAGGCTGGTTACACAAGGCTGGTGGCCGCAGGCCAAGCATCCAGAAGCAGGTCACATGGGGCAGCTGGGAGGAGGAGGCGCTTCCCAGGCCCCGGCTGCCGCCGCCGCGGCCCCTGTTCCCATTAGCTTGGCCCGGAGTCAGCCTCCCGGCCGCTGGCTGGGCCAGAGTGTTCCCAGATGTGCTCTGCGGGCAGCGAACAGGCGCGCTGGCTCCTGTCAGCAGTGGGAACTCCGGGAGGGGACCCCCACGGCAGGCCCGGGCCAGATGTTCGCAATGTGCTCTCTGGCGGCAGTGGGGAGGCAGGGGGAGGCAGGGGGAGGCAGGGGGAGGCAGGGGGAGGCAGGGGGAGGCAGGGGGAGGCCCGGGGGAGGCCCGGGGGAAGGCCGGGTAGGCCCCCTGAGACCCCATGGCCCGTCACTGTGCCCCTCTCCGTGGACACGGTGGGGCGTCCTGCTGCCCTGCAGGCCACAGGCTTTCCCCAGCCTGCCCACTCCACCTGGTCTCCCGTGGGTCCTCATCTAGGGACAGGCCTGCTGGGCTGCTCCCTGCCCACGGGCTGCCTCCCCCAAGGTCCTGGGGCAGCTGCCCTCGCCCCTGGCAGCCAGGGGACACATGTGGGCCAGCTGATGGCAGTTTCCAGTTCCAGCCACTCTCAGAGTCGCAGAGGCTGGCGCATGACCGCCTGGCCCCAGGCATGCCCTCCGGGCCTTCCTAGTGGACAGAGCGAGAGCACGTGCCTCCTGAGCCCCAGACCCGCAGCCGACGTCCTGGAACGACTGGGGGTCCACGCAGGCTGCTTGGCCCGGGGTGGCACTTGCCCAGCTCCCACTCAAGCAGGCGGCAGGACGTGGTCAGCCGGGAGGAGGACCGGCCGAGCTGCGGGCCGCAGGTACCCCAGCTGCCCCAGCTGCTGGGAGCAGAGGCACCGCGCTGGGCGACCCAGCGACCTTGAGCACTTGAGCCGTGAAATCGGGGCAGCTGAAAGAGCACAGCCGGGCGCGGGGAGGGGTGTCCACTGGGCCACAGGGAGGAGGCCCGCTGCAGCTGAGAGGAGAGGCACCTGGCCCGCGGGGCCCCGGGGCCGGCTGCATGGGAGCAAACTACCCGGTCAGACTACTGGTCAGCCAGCGCCTGGCAGCAGGAGAGGATGCGTGGAGGCCACAGGACACAGGGAGGGGCACACGGGCCGTGCCTGGCTGGCTGGCTTGGGACAGGAAGTGGGGCCAAGCCAAGGCCAGGCCCTGAAAGGAAATGGAGGCTGCTTTCCCTCAACCCTCCAACTGACCTTCCGGATCATGTGACTCTTCTCGCTCTTCTTCTGACGTGCGTGAGGCCAGGAGAGGGCTGTGGCCTCACAGGGTGGCTTAGATGCTCTCCTGGCGCCTGTGGGGCAAATACTATTTTGCTCACTTCACAGATGAGGAAACTGAGGGTCAGAGTGACCCTTGTCATTCTAAGACTGAGCCAGGTGTCCACCGATGACCAGAAGGGCTGAGTCGGCAGTGGCCAGGACTCCTCCCTCACCCCTCCTGGACACAGCTCTGCTGGGGCTCTGAGGGGCGGCTGGCACCCCAGGGGCTGCCCCTTCTCCCCCGGCCCTGAGCCTGGGAACCTCATAGACACCCTGGCTGCAACTGGCTTGTCCATGGTCCCTGCCTCCTGCCCTCCCGTCCCCCTCTCCGTCCCTCAGCCCAGCTCCAGGAGACCTCTGCCTCCCAGGCACAGGCTGCAGGGTCCTTCCTGGAGGACGGCGGGGACACGGCGGCCTTGCCCCTCTAGGAACCACAGCTGGCCGGGCCTTCCCTGCCCCGGCCTCTGCAGGGCGTTTTCCTGGATGGACGGAAGCCAGGGGTGGGGAAGGACGTGGCCCAGGTCCACCCTGCGCAGCTCCGCAGACCTGGGCTCAGCCGCCGAGGTGGGGGGCCGGCCCTCTGGGCTCAGCCCTCGTCCTGGTCCCCTGGGAGCCTCCTGGAGCCTCAGGTCCCCATCACACAGGGTGGGCGGTGAGGCTCCCCAGGACCCGGGCAAAGTGCAGGGGGACCTGATGGGCACACACGGCGGCTCTTCTGCCAGCGGCACCGCAGGTCCGGAGGCCGTTCCCATCCTCACGCCAGGGAGCAGCCCTGGGGCCTGGGGGGCAGAGGTGGAGCCCCCCCCGCAGGCTGGGGACTGGAAGAGGGAGGGCAGCCACAGGAAAGGCTGCGCCCAGCCAGCAGCTGGGGGACAGTCGCCAGGTGGGCCCCGCCCGGGCAGGCTGGCCAGGCCTTGGCAGCACCACCGGCCTCTGGAGCCCCGGCATGTCCTCTGGCTCCGAGGGCCAGGCATTGTCTCGGCTGCAGGAGGCTCTGGTCGGGCTTGCACACGGCCCTGGGGGGCTGTGGGAATGGACGCCAGCCCTCGGCTGTCTGGCATTAGGGTGGTGGCCCCTCCAGCTGCCCCCCCGAGCCTGGCCCTGTGCGGGGGTCCTGCACCCTGGGGAGAGAGGGGTACACCCCGTGCGATCCCGGCCCCCTGAGCTCTGGGGTCGCCAACAGGAGGGCAGCTCAGGCAAAGTGTGCGGAGGCTGATGGGCACTCCCTGTGGGAGGAGCACCTGTCCCAGCCACGGGGACACGGGAAACCCGGGAGGAGTTGACCAGGCTCCGCGGGGAGGAGGGAAAAGGTGTCTAGTGCAGGCAACAGCATGTGCAAAGGCCCAGGGGTCACGGAACCCACAGGACTTCTGGGAACTGAGAGCACAGGGGATAAGTAACCACAAACGGGGCCTGGGGAGGGGTGAGGGGGGCTGCTTAGGCCCCCGAGCTCTCCGGGGGCAGCCGTGGGGGCAGCAGCACCACCACCCAGGGCCACACTGCTCACTGGCTGGGGCCAGGGTTCCACCTCCTCTGACTGTGGGGTCCCCTGCTCAGACTGTGTGGCCTTGCCCTGGGGGAGACTGACCAGAGGCCGAGGGACACCCAGGACCAGACCTTGGCAAATAGACCCCAGGCTCTGGCCAAGGGTGTCCCAGAGGAGGTGGCCCTGAGGCTGGGCCTGGAGGACGGAGGGGATGCAGAGTCCACGGGGGGAGCAGGAGACAGCAGCCTGCCCCCCCGGGGAGGTTCTGGCATGAGCCACACCTGCAGCTCACCAGTGTCCCTTTTAAGAGAAGGGGTGACCACAGGCCAAACCGAGGTGACCACGCCTCCGTCCATTGGCTCTCCCAGCCCCTCCCTCCCTCCGCCACCTCAGGCTCCCATCTAAGGGAAGGGACCAGGAGGCAGGGCCGGGACCACCCTGCACTCGCCACCGGGGCCTGGACACCTGTGCTCCAGGGTCCGTCCACGGGCGGGAGGGCCCAGCCCATGCTGGCTCTGCTGCCTCTCCTGCCGGCCTGGAGTCTCTGGGAAGCAGGCCCCGGACGCCCAGAAGTCCCTGGGGAGGAGGCCTGGCACACAGTAGGCACTCCACAGATGCTTCGGGCCCTCGGGCGCTGCCCAGTCCTCTGACAGAGGCAGCCACTTGTCCACAATGAGTGGGAACAAAGAGGAGCCCAGCTGGACTCCAGATGTCCAGGGCCAGAGGGCCGTGTGCACCAGAAGCCCGTCCTGCCCATCAGCAGGAGGTGTCAAACACAGACGCTCGCACGTGCGCAGACGGGGTGTCCGTGTGAACACGAGGAGGTGCAACCCGCCCACCTCTCCCTCTGTGGACCCCTCCTGTTCCCCAGACCCAACCAGCTCTGTTCCGGAAACACCCCTGCAAGGGGCCAGAGCCCCTCCCACCCAAGGAAGGGCACACAGGTGAGCCCTTGTCACCTTTCTGACTTGTCAGGGCTCTTAGTCACAGTGCTTAGGAACGTCCCTAGGGACAAATTAGGGGCAATTAAGCCAGGGGATGAAGAATGTGGAGTCCAGGCTCTGGAGAGGCAAGGGTCCCTGTGTCCAGTTGTCTAGGTTGTACACTGCACAATGAAGTCACGCCCAAGAGGACACAGCTCGCACAGTGGACCTCATTCTTATCTAGAAAACATCTGGGTGTTTTTATTACAGCTCTGTCAGTTCAAGCCAGGTGCTGTTTTCGCATTGACTAGGTCGATTTCTGTTTTGCAGGGCTGGGGCAGAATCCAAGCCCCGCGCATGCCAAGCTAGACCCTGAGCCGGATCACGTCCAGTTCTGCGGCTGGCGGCGAAGGACCCGGTCCTGTGGAAATCGGCGCAGCGCCTCGTGCTGCTGACTCCTGGAGGTTGAACCTCCGGACCCGCCATGATTTTGTGTTCAGCTATTTAACTGAGGTGGAAGGTCGTCGTACCTGGCGCACCGTCCTCGCTGAGAACCCCATCGTAGCTTGATTCACGAGCACCGCGTGGGGCCGCGTGGCCTCCGTGAGCCTGGCCGGGTCTGCCATCTGGGCAGAGGGCGCCAGGCAGGCTGGGTGCATGTGTGACACCCAGTAGGTGCTCAGCAAGCCCATCTGTGCCCACTGTCCCCTGAGGTGCAGTCGTTCTGGAATCTTCCTCGACCAAGCAGGGCGGCTTGGTGCCTCGGTTTACCCCCCCAAGAAGCCGAGGCCACTGTCCCCAGGCCGGCCAGCAGGGGAGGACCCAATGCCATCACCCACTCCTGTTCCTGCCTGGCCTGGAATTCTCACCCCTGAGCTTCTCCAAATTTGGTGCTGCCTGGAGTCTGGACCCCGCTTCCTGTCCCCCCCCCCCCTCCGTCCTGGCTGCGAGAAGTGCCCCCAGGGTAGGGCCCCCCCAGGTCCCCCAGAAGCTGCCCAGAGAGGAAATCCTCTTCCTCCTCCTCCAGCCTGGAAGCTGCAGATGCTTCTTTTGGAATTTCTTGGCTTTCACGCTGCAGAATGTTCTAGTCCGGCAGCCACGGGCTCTTCCCTCTTGGCGGCACTCGGGCCTCCCTCCCGTCTCTGGCCTCCCCCTCCTCCCGTGTCTCTTGCAGGCAAAACACAATGTGCCAAGGAGCTGGAAGGCCTGGCGGGAACGCACACCGCCCCCAGGTGGACCCTTTCCAGGCGCTGGACACTGAGGGACGGGCAGGACGGCCGCCCGAAAGGACGACGTGCAGGAGGCGGGGAGAGCCGAGGCCCGGCGACCCTGCCGTGGCCTCTCAGGAGGAGAATCCAGCCCTTTATTCATTGAGCCTCCGACCCTGCCCTCTTGGCAGCGGAATAATTAAATATTCATGCATTTTCTCCCTAAGAAAGTGATAAGTCAGAGGCGCACACAGGACGGGCCCCAGGGCGAGGCTGGAGCCCAGGCCGGACGAGAGGCCTGACTTCACCAGAAAGAAAGCCGCCTTCTCTCCAGGACCACAGGCCCAGGACGGCCGAGCGCTGGAGGCTCCAGGGCCAATTAGGCTGTTTGTGCTGACGTCAAGTCTGGGAGCGCTTCCCCCCTGCGGGTCGGTATGGTCCTGACAGACGCAGGGGACGGAGAAGGTCCCAGCCCAGGAGCAGGACCAGGGCACGTGGGCAGCTGGGAGGCAGGGAGGAGCCTGCCGAGCGCCACCGTGCGCCCCAGGCTCCAGGAGGGCCGGGAGGCGAGGTGACCCCCACTGCGATGCCAAGTGCCCGGCTCAGCCCGTTCACAGGCCGAGGCCCCAGCCCCGAGCCTGCCCCCGAGGGCCCAAGTCAAGGAGCGGGTTTCAGACCCAGCTCTGGGGTCCCCGAGGACCCTGCGTGGAGCCCGGCCTGCGGCAGGAGCACCTGGAGAGGGGCAGGGCCGCCCTGGGGTCTGCGCGGAGCCCTCCCGTGTGCTGGGACCAGCCCACTGTGTGCCTGGGGACCGTGCGGCCCTGCGCTGGCCGCGACCCCTCTGGACCCAGTGAGCGCCCTCGCCCCGCACGGTGTCCTAGGTGCCCCTCACTCCTGAGGCCCAGTGCTGTGGGGGCAGGGGCTTTGCACCCATGGTCCCGAGCACCGTCCAGGCACAGCCAGCGGGCAGGGGACACGAGGGAGGTTGTTAGTTGTCCTTCGGCAGGAGCCATTCTCTAGGCAGAATGGGAGGGTGAGGCGGTCACTCTTGGGAAGGGCCATTTGAGGCACATTAGATGTCACCGTGCAGGGACACCCAGCCCTGTAGCCAGGTCACACTCAGGCTCACTAGAGGGAGCCAGGCACCCTTGCAGTGTAGATAACCTGCCCAACAGTACCCGGCAACCCTGGCCAAGAGGGAAAACGGAGCGGTTGTTCATCAGGGCCTCTGCCCTGGAATCGCTGCCGCCCTGGCTCGGTCCCCAGCACTCGCCTCCAGGAGAAGGTCAGCCCTGGGCCCAGAAGCCCTCGCAGCACATGGGAAGGCTCCCCAGCTGCCCTGACGGGCACGCGTGGGGGAGGCTGGGAGGGCTGGGCCAGAGACTTCCTGCCCCAGCCAGGCTGCCCGCCTTCCCGCCCCGGCCTCACAATGCCTGGCCCACGGCTCACAGTCTGGATTGTTTCTGTGAATGGAATGTAACCTGAGAGCCGGGAAGTGCCCGGGCGGCAGGCAGATGGAGGTCCCCTGGCGGGAACGGCAAGCAGGCTCCAGGACAAGACAGACGGGGCCAGGTGGGGAAGGCCAGGCGCCGGCAGGCCCAGCCCAGCGCCAGCCCCGCCCAGCCCTGGCCATGTTTTCTGGGCTGTGTGCCATCCGACTCTAGGTCAGGACCACCCAGGGAGAAGGACCCCTGCCCCAGGGCCGCCTGGCTGTGGCCTCCTCCGGGAAGGGCCTGCAGACCCCCAGGATCCCCCAAGTCTCTGCCCAGCTCCTGGCACAAGGGGTACCCATGCATTCACGCGTGGGGACAGCTGGGGACTGACACCAACGCCCGGGGGCCGTGGGAGAGCAGCCCTGGGCAGTGCTGAGGCTCTGGGCTGTGGCCTCCCCCGGGGACCCCTCCGCAGAGCCCCAGTGTGCCTCTGGGTCTAATCCTTGCAGCCACTCCAGAGAGATGCTATTCCCGCCCACTTCACAGCAGGGACCGTCGAGGCCCAGACAGTGAGAGAGGTGCACAGAGGGCCAGCAAGGCCTCCGTCCTGCTGCCCCGGCCCGGTTTCTAGCCACTGGGCCTCTGACGGGCACGCCTCAGCCACACATGGACCTGGCGGCCTGGGCCTGGGGTCTGATTCCTGCCGGGCCCACTGCAGCTGGCCGGCCTGGGGAGCCAGGAGCCCCAGGACTCTGGCCTTCGTCAGCCGAGGGTGAGTGTGAGGAGCGAGCGAGGCTCACAGGGTGGAACTGAGAGTCCAGAGGTGCTGACCTCGCGGCAGGACGGGGGCACGGAGACCCCAGGAGAGCAGCAGGGGGCTCCCTCCCTGGTCAGCCCGAGCCCCCAAAGTGACCCTCAGCAGGAAGACCTCGCGGAAGGGTCGACGGCGGGCTTCAGAGGCCTGAAGGCTGACCACTCATGGGTCCTGCGGTCGCCCCCACCCGTGTCTGACGCCCAGGACCCTGGTGGCCGCGAGGCTGGTGTTCGCTGGAGCCACACGCAGCCGCGGCGGGCAGAGCCCCTGGCCCCTGGTGACCCAGAAGTCCTGGGAGGAAGTGAACTTGTCCCGCCGCCATCCTGGAGAATAAAGAGGAGGAGCGCCGCCCGCGGGCCCAGCAGGGACGCCAGCGTGTTTTTGACGGGCCTTTATCTCACTCGCTCCTTTACGTGGGCGCCGAGGACGGAGCCCAGGGCCTCGCGTGTGCCAGGCAAGCGCCGCCGTGAGCCCGGCCCAGCCCGCGCCAGCTGCTCATACCAGCTTTTTAAACGTATCTTTTGGCCTCACAGTTGGTTGAACCCGCGGCGGTGGAGCCAGCACCGTGGGGGCGGCTGCCCGCTGCCCCGGTCCTGGGAGGCCCCCGGAGACCGAAGCCTCCGTCTGCTCTGCTAGATATTGGGATATAGGCTGGGGGGCGGGGGAGGCTCGGGGCAGAGGCTTGCCCGGCCCGGTGAGGCCGAGTTCCATCCTCAGCACTACCTAGAAATAAATGGATAAAATAGAGGCACCGCGTCCCTCTAGGACTAACGTACGTTTTTAAGAAATTGAAATATACCCTAAAGTTCATTTTTTTCCTTTTGGTCCTGGGAATTGAGCCCAGGGGCTCTGCCACTGAGCCCCGACCCTAATCCCTTTTACTTTTTATTTTGAGACAGGGTCTCAATAAATTGCTCAGGCTGACTTTGAACTTGCGATTCTCCTGCCTCGGCCTCCTGAGGTGCTGGGATACGGGCGTGGCCACTGTGCCCGGCTAAAATTCCCAATTTCGAAGGGTCAGATCCGATGGGTTTACAGGATTCACAGCGGGTGCAGCCAGGAGACTGTGCTGGGCATCACCCCACGCTCTCTCCTCCCTCCTGGCCCCGCTGATCAGCCCTCAGTCCGTGTGGACCGCGTGTTCCTGCATGTGGGACGGGCTCCCGCAGTGGCCGTCCTTCCAGGGTGGCCAGCTCAGGGCTTCCCCTCCTGCCTGGGGCTTCTGGGGAAAGGCCCACCTGCTCAACCACCGGGGTCGCTCGCATGGACATCTGCCACCAGCCTCCCCCGCTTGTGTCCTGGGTGGACACAGCCTGGCCTCCCTGCAGGTCTGTGGTGACGTCCTTCCCCCTCCAGGAGCAGAGCCACCTAGTGTGCACGGTGCCTGGACCACGGGCTCCGGTCTGGCCGCATCCATCCTCCCTGGCCATCCTGCGCCTCCCGACCCCCGCCCAGCGCCCTCTGCTCTCCCCTGGACCTTCCTGGCAGGCTCACCCCCCTGGGTGGGCACGAGCGGTTCTCGGGGATTCCTCCAGGCAGAGCGGCCCACCAGGCAGGGCGGCACTGCCCCTGGGGCTCAGGGCTGCTGCTCCTCACCCCGTGGACGGATGGCTTCCCTGCAGGGCTGAGGCTCCCTGAGGTGGCCCTGGCGGCTCGGCCCGGCGTTCTGAGGATGCTGGGTGCCAGGTAAGTGGCCACCCGCAGCAGGGGGGCTGTCCTGGGAGTCCCCCTGGTGGGCTGCTTCTCCTTACTCCAGCCACGGTCCTGGGCTGGATGTGGTCCTCAGGGTGGCCGCCCTGGCAGGGGCCTGGTCCCGGTGGGCAGGGTCAGAGGGGGCACCGTCAGCTCCGCGCCCGCCGTGCCCGGCTGTGCAGCGAGGAAGCGCCCAGCCCAGCAGCTGCTGTTTGGAGGACAAAGCTTTGTGTAACCGGGACAGCAGAGGGTCAGCGGCAGGACTGGGCGGTGGGGTCACCCTCTGCTCCCTCTGAGGAGCCGCTGGGTCGGCGGGGCCCCCTGGGGCAGCTCCCCACTCTCCTCCTCACCCCCATCCTCCCGCTCGCACGCAGCACCCGGGCAGGCCAGTGCGGCTCAGTGCGGGGGCTGAACTGTGAAGGCCGCTGCCCGTGGCCACAGAGATGCAGGGACCAACCTGAGGAGGGCGGTCTCCGCTGTTCCCAGGACCGCGGAGGAGCCAGGGCCAGAGC
>JAJEJO010054719.1:0-11087 GCA_020662805.1 Glaucomys volans | reverse complement strand
CGAGGCTCCGCCCCTCTCAGGTGCCAGCCCCTCTCCTTGTGTCCCGTGGCCTCCCACCAGCCAGGTGAGACATGGGTGTGAGCCCGAGTTAAGCCGTGACAGAGTGAAGGGAGCAGGATAGGGGCCACCCAGGGGCCAGTGTGGCAGCGCTGTGGGTCCTGAGTCCGCCTGGACTTTGCCTCGGAGGGGAACCTGCGCGGCCCCTCGCCAGCTGGGCCTTCCCCCGGCAGCCCGTGCCCCGAGCGCCCCCTGGAGGCCTGACGGGGCACGTCCACTGCAGACCGCCCGGCCTGCGTCCTGACCCCGGCGGTTTCAGACCTGCTCAGGGGGTTAAAGGAGCAGGTGGTCCTCACGTCCTGCTTCCGCAGGGGGCCTTCCTGCGCTCAGCCCAGGCCTCCAGGGTGGCGGGGTGGGGCGTGGGGCTCACGGCTTTCCAGATCCTTCTCCCTGAAGGCAGCAGAGGAAGATCAGCCCCGTCAGGCAGTCGTGGGCCACCCATGCGCCCAGCTGTGTGACCTCGGGACAGTCTCAGAGGGGTCTGTGCTGTTGCTATGACAACACTGATGATGATCATGATGGCTGGCATCCTCAGAGCCCCGCACGGAGCCCCAGAAAAGAAGATGTGGAGAGCGAGGACTCTGCGGAGGAGGCCCCCCTGGAGTTCCTCGGGGGACAGGAGCATGGGCTCCGTCCTTAGGAAGAGAATTCCCAGGACAGGTGGGAGGACGGGGGCTGACGGGACCCTGGGGCAGTCGAGCTCCCCTGCACCCTGGCTCCTCACCCCGGGCAGGTTCCTCTGAGGTCAGCTGCAGCAGGCGTTCGTGAACCCTGTGAGCCTCGCGTCCTTCAGGTCTGGGGACAGGTGTGCCTATGCCGCCCAGACCCACGTCCTGGGACTGACCAGTCAGTGCCATGCCCTGGGGTGGGGGCACCGAGGCATCAGGACCTCGCCCCCTGCTCTGGGATGTGGGGCAGGCAGGACTGTGAGTGGGAGCTTTCCGGCCCTCTCCCGCCTTTGCAGGGCTGCCGGCCCCCCTTCGCCTTCCTCGATGGTAACCTGTTGCCTGATGTCAGCCTTTGCCTCTGTGGGCCGGGTGCAGAGCTCCCTGTCACGCTGCTTTAGGGCTCACTCTGCTCCCGTGGGGCTCATCCTGGCAGCCGCATCTGCAGGCACCTCACTTCCAGGTTCTGCCTCAGTGGGGACTTCAGTGTCCCAGTGCTGGGAGACACCGCTCAGCCCAGGACACACCCACATGATGTCCAGGGGTGACCTGGGGACCGTGGCACATCATGGAATCTCTGGGGGGAGGGAAGAGGTGGAGGTGTGCAGGTGGCTGCCTGCCGCTCCCTGACACTCTCCAGGGCAGCCCGGGACCTGAGCAGCTGGCTGGGTGAGACAGGCACTCGTCAACACCTTGGGTCCTGAGGTTGGAGTCCACGCCCACACTGGGACCTCTGTCCCTGAGCACCGTGCACCACCTGGGTCAGCATGTTGGAAAAGTGACTGGAGCCTGAAGCCATGGACACCCTCCCCGTCACAGCCTCGCCCTGGGAGCCATTTCCCGTATCCCGCTGTGTGGGCAGCCAAAGCTTCAAACGGGCCGACTCTCCCCCAGGGAAGCACAACAGGACAGGAGTGTCTCCCACCGACCTCCTGGCTGCCTCTTAGCACTGCGAGGGGCCATCATGCCGAATCAGGGTCACTGTGCCCCAGTGGCTCGGTCCCCCAAGACCTTGGCTGGGAGCTGCCCGCCCCATGGCGCCTCCAGCCGGCCTCGGAGCTGGCCAGCGCTGGGTTCCGCTCCCACGGGGGTGCCCAGGATTCTCATCAGCCAAGTGGGAGATGCACACCTTCCTCCGGGGAGCGCTATGGGCTCAGCGCCATCACCACAGTGAGTCTATCACTGGAGATCCAACTGCTGGACACCTGCAGGGACTGTCCGACTCACCCCCACGGCAACTGCGACCTCCTGGCTGTTCGTGGAGCGGAGGAGATGTCAATCAACTCACAACCTTCCGCGTCTCACGTCACCTGCAGGCGTGTTCTGGACTGTGTTTACCCGTGATGCTGTGTGTGGCAGGTACAGACGTGCACGTGTGCACGGACGCACGCTTCTTTAACCTCAGCGGGTCCCCACTGCACTCACGGTTTCTGAAGGGAAAAGGCCGAGCTGGCCCGCTGTGGTCCTGGAGCCCAGCAGCGCCTGGCATGCAGTAGGTGCTCACTAACGTGCGCTGGCTGAGCCGGGCCTCCCCTGCCCTCTGGCCCCAGCGTGACCGAGAGGCCCGTTGTTCCGAGGTGCAGCTGGGAGCTGCCCAGAGCTGCTTGTCACTGCCTCCTTGGGTAGTCACTTGGAAAGCGGCAATAACATCCTGAGATTCTTTCCTAGGGCCGGGAGGGGAAGGGGGAACGTGGCCCCTTGCGGGGGTCTCCGTCCCTGCGTACTCTGGGGTTTTCGCTCCTGGTGGTGGAGGGCAGAGGCCTCCCCCTTCCCCAGAGCGAGGTGTGGTTTCCCCCTCTGGGAGGAACACAGCCCTGTTGTCCCCTCCCATGCAATCAGGGTGGCGCTCAACAAGACTCTTGTCCCCACTTTGGCAGAGAGGAGGTGCTTCTCAAGGGGCCGCATCTTGTGGCCCTGCCTGCGGAGCAGGGTGGGGGTGCTGGCGGCTGGAAGCTTCCTCGGGCCCGAGGGGAAAGGCTCAGCAGAGAAGCAGCGTTCGGAGGCTCGCGCATTCTCCTCCTGCCGTTAGTTCTGTGAATCTGGAATAATAAATGTGCCCCACAAACAAGACAGAACCTCGGTGCTTTTTCCTTCTCGCGGGGCACTGGCCGTGGAGCCTCTGGGTTCACTCCCCATGGGCCGGGCAGGCAGTGACCAGCTCAGCTCTGCCCTGGGCCAAGCACCTTGGGTTCCCACAGGACAGGGTGCCAGGACGTTCTCCTTCCGTGTGCAGATGAAGAGACCCAGGCCGGGAGGGTCTGGCTGAAGGCCAGGGTCTGCTGGGGGAGGTGGAAGCCCCTCCCGTCTGCCGGCCCTGCCCACGCTCTGGCCCTTCAGAGGCGCCCCCTTCCCCTGCTGGCACAGGGAAAGGTCCAGACACAACACCCCAGGGCGCCTGGGCCTGGAGCCCCTGCTGGCCAGGCCCTCCCTGCATGCTCGGCTGAGAGGGGCAGTGGGAGAACCGGAAGGAATATGGAGGGCAGCTCCCCAAGTGGCAGAGAGGATGCCCAGTCCACTGGGGGGGTCCTGCCCTCCAGAGCCACCAAGGGGAGCTGCTCCCGCCCCTGGCTGGAGGCCCCCGCAGCCTGCTGCACTCCTGGCCAGGCTCACCAGCCCACCTGCCAGGCTGGAGCATTGTGCAGGCCACTTGCAAGGACAGCAAGCCCCGCGGTTCAGAATGGCCTCTCAGCCAGCTGGGAGGGACGCAGGGAAGGCTTGTGTTAGGGGTGCAGCGTCAGGTCCACCTGCTGCCCCAAAGGTGAGAGGCGGCTGGCTGGGGCCCAGGAGCAGCGGGAGTAGGAGTCTGCTCCACGGGAGGCCATGCCTGGGGCCCAGCTGGGGTCCAGCCCAGGTCAGCCTTTCATTCACTACTTCTGACCCCAAGGGACCAAGCCGTCCATCGGGGGGACACCAGGACCCAGATCGTGCAAGGCCAGTGCTCCCAGAGCTGCCCTGAGCCCCGTCCCAGGCTCTGACGTAGCTGCAGAGCCAGTGAGAAGCCTCGGGACGTGTCAGTGCAGAGCCACCAGAGCCACCAGGCCTTTCCTACAAAGATGGTTTATTTCCGTCTCCACCTCACAGTCCAAGGTGCCCTACACACAGATACACTTTTTTTCTTCACAGGAAACAGTTTCCATCTCAGCTTTGAGATCTCCAACCTGAAATCTTCTCAGCCTTAAAATAAGCTTTAGGACATCACCTGGAGGGACACGAGGTGGCTTCACTGTAACACAGAACACACTGGCATCACTGGGGCCACCGGGAAGGCCACGGTTGGAGGCGAGATGGCCAGTGTGGGTCCAGGACAGACGGGAAGGGACGGAGGGTGAGGGAGCGGCCACCACGGAGGTTCCAGCAGCAGCACAGGGCGCAGCAGGGCCGTGGCCAGCTGAGTCACGACGCCCACGGCTCCACGTGTCCAAGTGGCTTCCTGGTGGTGGAGGGTTTGACCAGCCTTCTCAGGCTGTCCACTGATACTGGGACAGTCCCTGGCCGATGTGCTGGACTCTGCCCCACGGGTGCCCTGAGCTGCACTGTCCCTGCAGGGGAGGGCTGGGGTGCCCACGCTGTCAGAGCCCCGCCCAGGCCAGCCTTGCTTCCCCAGCGCTGAGACCCTCCGTCTCTTCTTCAGGAGCGCATTGCCCAGGAGCAGGTGTGGGGGGAGCAGGCACCGTGTCCAATGGAGGAACGCCAAGGGACCCCGCGTGAGCTGAAGGGAGGCCAGCATCAGGACCGGTCTGGTCATGGCAGCAGGCAGGCGGGCCCCCAAGGTCCTGAGATCCATCCTCCCCAGGGGGTCCATGACACGCAGGCGCACAGCCGCAAGGGGGGGCCAGAGCTCAGAACGAAGTCCCCTCCCAAGCCTGCAGTGTGAACGGTCCTCGAGAGGTCATCCATCTGCTCCCTGACCCACCAACGCCCTCCTGTTCTGTGGTGAGGACAGACAGCCTCTGTGGACACCAAGCACTGCCCACCATGTCCAGCCAATGGTTGTGAAGGTTTTGTGCCCGTAGAGAGTGACTCAGAGGATGCGCAGGAGACAGCCAGGCGCCAAGGCGCAAGGTGGAGTCTGGAGCCAGGGGCTGCAGGGACCTCCCGAGGCTGGGCTGGGCCACTGACCCCAAGTCCCTGCATCTCCCTTCCACAAGGGTCTCTAATGTTGAAATGCTCCTTCCCGCCCCCTGCTGCTCCTGGCAGAGCCCTGGACTCCCCGGCTGTCCCTTGGCTGGAGTCTAGGTAACTGGGTATAAAGCTGAGCAAACCAGCCGGGCCCGCCTGGACCCTCCTTGACTACAGAGCCCACTGGCCACTGTGGCCAGGAAGGTGGGCAGCTCAGGCTCCGCTTGGCTGGAGGCTTTCACTGTCCTTCACAGGGGGAGGTCTGGTCCCTCACAGGACCCTGGAACAGCAGGTGCTCGGGTGGTGGGCGTCCCACGGGGCCAGCCACGGGGCACAGACCTGGCCGCTGCAGCCCTCCACCCTGGGAGCAGCCTGCCAACCCAGCGGCTGTGCACTCAGCCTGCCTCCCCTCAGGGCAGGGAAGAGACCAGGGCAGATGAGACTGGCTCTGGACAGGTCTCGGGTCTAAGCTGTGGCCTGGCTCTAGGCCCCCGCGTTCTGTGGACGGCGTGAACATCGGGTGCTAATGCACAAATGGAACCTGGCCCTTCTGGTCTCTGTGACTGAGCTCCTCCTTCTCCCCGGCACGGGGGCGCAGTGGTCCGCCACCCCGAGCTGAGAGGCAACCTAAGCTACCAGAACCCAGTCCTGCTGCGCTCAGCCGCCAGCCCTCCTGGACACCAGGGCTGCCAACACGGGACACACGGGCCCACCCCCACCATCCTGGGGTGTCACCGCAGACAGCAGAGTTTGGGTTCACTAGGAGCCGCGCGGCCCCGAAGGTCAGGCGGCTGGAAGTCTGAGCGCTGTGGCGAGTGACGGGCCTCCTGGGACTGGAAGCTCCTCTCGGGAAGCAGGAGACACCCTCCCTCCCCCTGCAGCATCTGCGGTACCTGGGTGCACAGCAGGGACGCCAGCGTCACACCCAAGTCGTCCCGTGTGCCCTGCCAGGGCCCAGCTCAGGTCTGCTTGGCCAGGCCCTGGGGAGGAGGCTGGGGGCAGGCGGGGCCTTCTGGGCACACCAAACTGCCTCCAAGGACACTGGCCAGGGCACCGAAAGTGAACTGCTCACCAAAGCCAGCTGTCGGCAGGGGACAGCGGGGAGACCTCGAGGGACTCTGCTCCTCTCACGTGGCCCCCTGGAGGGCCGCCACATCCCCAGAGGCCCAGCAGGTGATGCTTCTCGGGGTCAGAGTCGCCCGGCTCTGAGCCAGGCCTGTGAGGACGAGGAGCGAGGCGAGAGGCCCAGCCCACCTGGCCCTCCGCAGGCTGCCCCTCCAGGGCGTCTGAAGCCAGGAGGGTCAAAGCTGCAGGGGACCCTCCACACACAGGTGGCGTCACCAACACCTCGAAGTCAACACATTCATCTGACACTGGTGACAGCTCGGGACAGTGTGGGAGGGGCCTCCCGGGCACCCTGCGGGCCTGTGGCCTACAGCCGCTCCAGGGCAGGCTGGCGATGGCAGGTGACCGCAGGTGACCGGGTCCTCAGGAGGGTGTGTCACAGGAGGTTGGCGTGGAGCCAGGAGGCTCGCTTACTGACTGACAGCATTTTCCAGAGCTGGCAGAGACACGTGCGGTCACTGGGACCAGCTGCCCGATCTGTCCAGTCCCCGCATCCAGTCTGGCTGAAGTCCCACCTGGAACACACACCGGCTCTCCCGCCTACTGGCAGCAGCCGTCACCCAAAGGCACCCAGGGACTCGTACTGTGCTGTCCCCCATTGTCACCTGACATCAGGACACACTCAAGACTTTGCGATCTGCTCTGGAACATTCAGGAAGGTGCTCCTATAGGGAGGCTCCTGGGCACTGGTTGGGTGACCATCGGGGGGTCAGTCATGCCCAAGGCTCAGTCTGTACCCTGAGGGCTGATGAGGGAAGCGGGTGCAGGGTTGGAGGAGGAGCCCACGGCTGATTTCAAGATCCGAGCCCAGTCAGCAACGGCCAGAGGCAGAGGGAACCCGCCTCCCTGCACGTGCCCACACTGGGAACAGCAGGCCCTGGGCCAGCACCCTGGGCACGGGGCTTGCACCTCAGTCCCCACAGGTGGCCTGGCTCCCTGGCTCTGGCCGAAGGCGTGCCTGCGAGCAGGGGAGATGCGGAGGCCCCGGGGCGGCGCCTAGAGGAGGCTGGGAGGAGGCCCACTCAGAGCTGCTCGTGCCTGCATCACGCTGGAGCCACCTGCTCCTCTGTGGGCTGAGTGTGCTGTCCTGCCTTCAATGACACCAGGGCAGCGCCAGCCAGCCTCCAGGAAGGGCCTCCAGGAAGGGCCTCCCGTCTCGCAGCTGCTGGTGAAGCTTCTCTTCCCCACGCTGCTCACACGGGGCACTGGGGACTATCCTCAGCTTTAGAAGGAAGCTCAGCTACCCTGCGCTGGGGAAGCTGCAGACCCCTTGGTGACCTGGGATGGCAGGAGTGTCCCCTACCCAGTGCCTCTCTTCCTCCCTAAAAGAGGACATGTCTGTCCTCTTGGTTCCTGTGACTCCTGTCCGCACGATACAGAGGGAGACGGGAGAGAGCAGACTCTACCTCCTGGGGGCCCTGCCGTCCCCACCCTCGTGGCCTCCAGGAGCTGTCCCACAGCCGTGGAGCCCGTCCTTCACTTGCGGCCCACCATGCACGTCCACCTCCGAGCCCCCGTCTCCCCTCTGGTCATCGACAGGCGGGGCACATGGGAAGCTGCGGGCAGCACCCTGCAGGCGGCTCCTCCTCCCTCTCGGTCTCCTCTCGCAGCCCAGCACTCAGGGGTACAGATGGTCCCTCGTTTTAGCCATGTGACCCAAGGGACGCTTTGGCACGTGGATGGGGCAGACACAGGCAGCAGGGAGGAGGGAGGAGGCAGCCGATGCTTCTAACCCTAGTTCCAGGGCGGCCCTGGGGCTGCTGGTGTCATGCAGGGTCAGTGGTGGGGACAGCCAGTTGCTGGCCCCGGAGAGTCGCGCAGCCCTCTGTCTCCTATTCAGTGGCCATCTGCTCAATGTGGTCACTGAGCAGCTTGTATTGCTCTGGAAGAGAAAAGGATGCCGTCATGAATATGGTGGTGACCAGGCGCGTCCACTGCTCCCGCCCGGCGGTGCTGAGTCAGCTCCCAGCAGGGCTGGGACATTGCATCCCGCCCAACCGGCCGGGGGCCCTCACTGCTGGCCACATTCCAGCAGGGCTGTGCCACCAGGTGAGCACTCGTGCCCAGCACACTGTCGGACGCGAGCTTCAGGGGGGCCTAGGGATCCAGGGCCTTCTGGCTGGACAGGGCTGCTGGCAAGGCTGCACAGCTCTAGGGCAGTGTGACTCGAGGACCCCAGGGCTCCATCCTGTGGCCCCCAGGGCTGGGGTTTGGCTGTGCCCGGGATCAGACTCTGAGCGCCATCGCGAGCTCCCGTGGGCCCTGGCGCACGCCGGGAGCAGGAGGTCCCTCCCCAGCCTGCCAGGCCCCCTTGCAGACGCGGACTGACAGCAGCCCAGGTGACTGCGTGGCCTGGGGAGAGTGACCACCAGCGGCGGCCGCCACACTTCCCGCTGACACAGGAAGGGGCTCCTGCGGGCGGGCCGGCTCACCCTCGTCCAGGTTGCCGATCACGGCCTGCTTCTTCAGGAACTCGCCACACAGCTTCTTGTTCAGCCCGAAGGCCAGCATGTTGTGGGTGAAGGTGCTGGAAGGGAAGGCCGGTGTCACCGTCACCTCCGAGCCAGGAAGGGCCTGAGGAGCTCCGCCTGCCAGAGGCCCCACTGGGCCCTGCTGGGGACCCCTGGGGACACCCCAGGAGCCGCCAGGAGGCACCTCGTGGGAACGGGGAGGAGGCCAGGGTGTCAGCGTCCCCATGAGCCGACCCGGCCCAGCCTGGCCTCCTCGCCCGCTCTTACCCCAGCTGCCCGAAGGTGATGTTCTCGTTGAACCGAAGGCTGTCGTCCCGCTCCTCCTGGGTCATGTGGCACCACTTCTCCCTGTGGGGACAGCAGGAGCTTCACACACCACCTGTCACCGGCCTGCTCTGCAGTGGGGCCTCCTGATGTGGACGGCCCTGTCCCTGAGCAGTAGCGTCCACACGAGCCCGAGGGCCCGGATGCCAGTGCCTGAGCCCTCTTGCTGAGACCAGGAAGGCCGTGGCGGAGGCCTGCAGCGGAGGCTCTGCCTTGGGGATGCTGCGGGGACGCGACGCAGAGTCCTCAGGAGGCAAGGCCACCCCGACCTCCTGCACCCAGGCCGCCTCACAGGCGAGGCCCATAGGAAAGGCACCGGCGGCGGCACAGGAGCGGGGCCTACGCTGTGGTGGGCAGCGTCCACGGGAGACCCAGGAGCAGGGACAGAGCGTCTGATGGCCCCGCCGTCGCCCCTCACAGGGACCTCCCCACCTGGCCTCCTCCCATCCTGCTTCCTCTCCACCCTCTCCCAACACAGAGGAGGCCTCGCCCACCTCGCCCCCCAGGCCTCTGCATGGTGGCCTCTGCAGGCCACCAGGAAGGACCCCAGGCCAGGGAAGGAATTTGGCGGGAGCATGGGCTTGAGCGTCACCACCCGTCCCAAAGGGAGCACTGAACTTGCAGGGGGTCCCCGAGCAGAACTGAGGGTCCTGGTCACAGGCCTCCCACCTGCACCTGCAGCTGAGGTCACAGGTCACACCGCTCCTCCTGTCCAGCCTCCACCAGGGCCCGGGGCCCCCCACCGGGCCCCCTGGCGGCAGACCCTGCACCCGGAGTCAGGCGCGTCTATCAGAAGCAGCCGGGGAGGCTGCAGGCAGGGAGTTCCCTTCACCCATTTCCCCCTAAATAGGAAACTGGACGGATGAGTCTGAATAAAAATAAGGCTGAGAGAAAGCCACGCAGGGGAGGAGAAAGAGGGGACAATGGAGGCCAGGGAGAGAGGAGGACACAGGGCCCACTCCACTCCTCCTGCCCTCTTGGCCTGAGGCTTCTGGGCTGCTGCCTTCTCCAGCCTCCGAGGCTGAGACAGGGCGCCCACTAAGACACCCGGGGCACTAATTCCCACCCTATGCTCTTCCCTCTTCTCTTCCCTCAAGAGCCACCCCAAGGCGGGCCAGCCACACAAATCCTGCTCCACCGCCAGGTGTGTACAGTTGCACAGGGAGGGCACTGCACAGCCCAGGCCACGTGGGAATGGCTCTCGTGGAGTGCTCAGCACAACAGCCCAGAGGCACCTCTCTGGACCCACGAGGAGGTGGTTCTCTGTCCTGCTGTGGCGAGGACTAAAGCCCAGAGTGGACCTGACCCAGAAGGATGGGGTGGCAGGTGATTAGCAGTCAGGGCTCAGCCGCCTCCTGAGGGCTGAGCTCCATCCCACTGGAGGGCCAGCCCCCCACTGCCCTCTGGCCTGTGGGTCTGGAAGGGACTCAAGTTGCACAAAGGAAACCCCAATGAAAAGGAGGTCAGAGGCGACAGAGATGACAGCAGAGGTCACCAAAGTAGAGGTCATGCTGTTGGCCCAGGGCTGCCTGGGGGCCTGGGTCAATACCCACAGCCCTCCTGAGGGCTCGGGTGGGTGGGAGAGCAGAGCCTGCACGAGGCTGTGCGTGTGGGTGTCCATCAGGAGGCCCCGGAGGCCCGCTGCGCCTCAGCAGGGCTGGGCAGTAGCACCAGCTCCCAAGGAGGCCGTGCTGGGCCGAGTCCTTGGGCCTGAGCTGTGGTGCCAGGAAGCCCAGAAGCAGGAGAGACCCCAGCACTGGGGCGTGTCCAGGAGGGAGGCCTCCATTGCGCCTGGTGCCTCAGGGACACACCAAGGCTGCGCGGCTCAGGATCTCACAGCAACCAGCCAACACAGGAGCCCCAGCAAAACACCAGCCGAACCAGCTGCGGGGCTCGAATGGCCAATCACCGGGGCTTCTGCCCAGGCCACTGGGACTCACCCCAGGAGCCGTGGGAACAGCCCCCACCCCCGGCTTCTCTCCAGGGGACCCCCACCCACACGCTTGCCTGTCACCCAGTGGCTGGAAAAGAGGACAGCTGTCCTTCTGAGTGCCCCACGCCCACAGGCCGCACTGCCCAAGCCCCAAGGGAGGCTGGGTGTGGCTTGGGTGGGCCGGGAGGACAGCAAGACCCCTCCAAGTCGGGCGGGCTCTGCAGTCACCGCTCTTTCCTCCCGAGGCAGCACTGTGCCCTGTGGGGTGGCTCAGGCGTCACCTCTGGCCTGGCCATGCCCACAGTCCAGGCCCAGCCGCGCCTAGCACTGGCTTGCCTCCCCGGGACCCCCTCCCCGCCCTGCAGTGGCCGCGTGGGCCCCAGTGCTGTAAGA
>JAJEJO010054705.1:0-10483 GCA_020662805.1 Glaucomys volans | reverse complement strand
GTTTTGCTGTTGCTATGGAGCCCCAGGACCTGGTGACTGATCAACATAGTAATGCTACAATTGTCCACTTCCAACTCATGATCTATAATCTCAATTATATTTGTAGAAAACCCAAGTTACCCAGTTTCACAGACTTGTTCCCACAGTAGGGAGCAGTGAACTGACCCACAGTGTCTTTGTCTCACCTGTAAGGCACATTAAGAGTCTGTATATAAACAGGTCTACAAACCTTGAGCAATATTTGCTCCTTTTCTAATATGTTTATTCTCATCCTCAGGAATCTAATGCCCTGGGACAACAAGATACAATGATCATACATTAGCTGAAATTCACCCATAAATTCCTTAAAATCAAATGAAATTAGCTATCCCTATTAACACAGGGTGTTGGTTGGTACAGCATTTAACAATGAAGGTTTGGGCTTGTTCCAGTAGAGTTCAGAAAGAGCCAGAGGCACCTGGAGGCATCACTAGATGTTCCTCGTGGTGGATGAAATTCTAAAAACACTCTCACTCATCCACAGAGAATTTATGGTGTATCATTTTGTGAATATTATAATGATTCTGCCTACCATCATAAGCACAATTATGATTGTGAAGACAAGACTGCCCTGTTGTCAGATGGCACAGTCGATGATACAGTGGACCTTCAATGTAAGAGATCCTAACTGGAACCCATGGGATTGTAAATTAGTACAGCCTTTAAGGAAAAGAGTAGGGATATTCCTCAGAAAATTAAAAATAGAACCAACATATGATCCAGCATTTCTGAACAAAAGGATCTTTTTAAAGGAATGCAACACTACTTTGATTCCCACACATAGGAAATGAGAGAGTACTGAGCTCTCAGAGAGATAGGTATCATCAGACCAACCCTGAAAAACAAAACAAACAAAAAAAATATATATATAAAGAGAGAGAGACAGAGAGAGAACTTTACGGCATATGTAGAAGCCCAGGCATTAATCAGCCTCCACTTGCCTATAAACCAACAATTATGAATTTGCTCATTAAGAAAATTACTTTAGGCAAAGTCCCATCAATGTGGGCTGTATTGGCAGACAGGCCTTCTGCTCTCTAGCAGTGCTTACCCTTAGCACATGACTTTACACTTCAATCTTAATTCCTTCAACATCAAAAAGGATAATATGAGTGAGTTCTCAAAGGCATCTGAGGATTAAATGAGATATAACAGTGGATAAGAAGAGCTAATTAAATGTATATATTTTATTATTATTAAATATTAGTATTAAGGCATTCCCAGGATTCATATTAAAAAATATACTATGTCAAACTTGGGGGCACCCTCAAGATAAATCACTGTAGTTGTTTCTGTAGACATTCACCTTAACAAAGCTCAAGGTTTCTAGAGCACAGAGTCAAACCCTTGCTCTGTCCGCCCACAGGTCCCCTTGATCCTACCCAGCATTCCACTCTTTATTCCAAGACCCACACAGTTCTGCAACTGAGAAAGAAGGTGGGACATGGTGACTGCAAAGAGTTACACACTGAGCCAGCAGCCCAGGAAGGGTGGGGGAGAGAAAGAGTGGCAGCCCCTCCTTCAAGGTGCACATTTAGAGGCGATCCTGGCCAGGCAGGGTTTGAGGACCAAAGAATGATCTGTGTCATTGTTTTCAGAGTACTGACACATAAAGCTAAAAAATCAATGAATATCTGTGCCACACCTTTTTTCTCCCCTGTTGTTCTTCTCTAAGCAAAATGATCAGTTTCCCAGGTGAAGCAGTAAATAAGCATTTTCCACAGACATTGGTCCCTGGTGCATACACAGTTGCACAGCTGAAGTATGCGACAGTTCTAGAGCGCAGAAACACGGATGCTAGAAACGTCATCTCTCACAGACATGAGGCTCAGTGACACGTTTCCCTTCACTAGTACCAAACAATATAGTTTTATTTTGTATTGCAATGTTTCCAGCATCAATCAATGAAGCTTTTACAACACACTAAGGGCCCTGGAGACAGAAACCTGACACCATGAATATGGCACTCTGCTATAAGCAAATTGCTGCTCACAGGGTTGCCGTTGGTTTAAGGGACAGAGACACCATAATCACGCTGCACAGAATCACACTGGAGTCATCCATCCATCACATAGTCTGTCCCCTCCATCACATTGACTCCTTGGAATTGAAATATTTAGCGCTTATTGCTTCCTTTAATTATACTTCAACAAGTGACTAAATAAAGCCTATTTTCAAAGTTAAAAGTTACACACATTAATGGATCGCCATCTTCTGAATTGTTTCAGACACGCATAATCTGCCAGAGCAGATTATTAACCTCCATAAAGTTTGAGTGCAAAAATCTTAAAATCTGATCTCTGAGACAATGAAATTATTCCCAATTATGAACACTGGTCTAAAAGGTCCTTATTAACTACACTTAAAAAACAATCCTGAAATGAGTTAGATACCTTATATGTGAAGTAAGTGATAAAGCATGGCATAGGAAGAAGAGTTGGACTCCTTAAAAATTTAAGCAGTATATCTTCCTAGTACAAAACTTTTTTTAGTGAATGCCAGAAATAATAACTGCTATAGATCCTGTAGGTGCAGAATGTAAGAAAATATTTGAATATATAAATACTCAAAAAAGTGAAAGGTAACTTCATTTTTTATCTGACAGATTGGAAAAAAAATAAATATTTGAGCATCTACTCCCAATTAAGATATAAGGATTAGTAGGCCTGAAGATTTTGTAAGGAGAATGAAGAGTCCCTTTAGGAAAATATACTGGTGATAACTATCAAAATTAAAAATGCACATACCCTTTGACTCATAGATCCCATTCCTGGCATCAGAATTTAAGGATAGAGGCCTACATTTAGCTTTTTGTACATCTATCCTTTGGACAAAATATAAATGCTTATGTTTTGAAAGCCCATTCACAGGTGTATGGATAGATATGTCAGAAAAAAAAAAAAAAAAAAAAAAAGGGTTGGGGCTCACAGCTCAGTTGGTAGCCTGCTCCCCTTCAAAGAAAAACGCCCTGGGTTAACCCCCCACCACCAAAAAAAAAAAAAAAAAAAAAAAAAAATTATGCTGCAATCAGAAAGAATGACGGAGATCAGTATTTATTGACTGGCAAAGATATGGAATCCTAAGTTTAAAAGGCTTTGGTAAGTACTGGGTAAGACCATTTCTGTTAATAGTAAAACAGAGGGGTGTACTTTATATACACATACATATTTATAATTATATTTAATTACCTTTGTAGAGAAATATGGACAATGACACAAAATGCTAAGAACAGAAAAAAGATGTGGGTTTAAAAGAGGGAGAAAAAATACTTAAATTTTTTGTGTGCAGCAGCACACACCTAATTTCAGTGACTCAGGAGGCTAAGGCAGGAGAATTGCAAGTTTGAGGCCAGCCTCAGCAACTCAGCCTCAGCAACTCAGCCTCAGCAAGGCTTCAAGCAACTTAATGAGAACCTGTCTCAAAATAAAAAATAACAAGGGCTGAGATCATTCCCCAGTACCAAAATAAATACTTAAATCTTCTAACACTCAGCTTAAATTAGTTTTGTAATAAAAGTAAGGAGAAGAGTTAAAAAGGACAGGAAAAAGTTGAGACTGGCATAATACATTTAGTACCTGGTGGCATGTAGACACACAATTTGTAAATTATTACCATCAACTGCTAGCTGTTAAAACAGCACAGATGTTCTTAAAGATCAGAGTGATAGGGTGGGGTTGTGGCTCAGTGGTAGAGCACTTACCTAGCATGTGTGAGGCACTGGGTTCAATCCTCAGCACCAAATATAAATAAATTAAGTAAAGGTACTGTGTTCATTTACAACTAAAAAAATTGGAGCCATGTCACTGCTCCCCAGACTCAGGGAACACTCCCAGTCATATACGGTTAATGTGTCATTAAACGGCACAATCTCCCTAATTTAAGCAGGTCTATCACCCCAGCCAAGAGCTGATGAAGGCTGGTGGGGACATGTGGTATGGGGTGGGGTACATGACTGAAAGGGGGAACAGGCTTGTAGGGCAGGCAGACAGACCAGAGTCCCCTAACCTCACTCTTGCTCTCCAGCCACGGTTGAGTTCTGCTTCTCCCAGGTCTAACAACCTGGTCTAAAGCGGCAGTAGCATCTGCTGGTCCAGAACTGCACATGCCCAGGGCCTCCCTAAAGGAAGGCCTCCCACTCCCTTCCCTGTCCAGTCAAAGATGTGGACAGCTTGAGCTCCTCAAGTTGGTCGTTCCGTGCCCCCTGCTTGCAGACCTCCATCTCTGGATGCAGTCAGATTCCTTAAGCAGGTGACCCTGCATTTTATCATTCAAACTGGTGAACTTTTCAGAATGGAAGAGGGTGCTGCTAAAGATCAGGCTGGGAAACAGGTATGTAGTAGGCTTATTCCAAGGGAAAGGAGACTTCTAGCCACCCTCCCATGAGCAGAGCCATGACGGGTAATAACTGCCCTCTTCCTAGGAAAGACCCCGCTTGGTGAGGGATCCCTTATCCAAGAGAATCAACACCCATTTTCTAAAACACAGTGACTTGAGACAAACACAGTTACCCTACATGAAAATCCTTCCTCCCTGGTTCCATGAATGCACCTCCTCCTTCTCCACTGGCTTCATTAAACAACTAGGTGCCTGCCATACACTTAGGCCCCAAGGAAACAGAGAGCCTGGTCCTGTGGGTGCAACACTGTGCCTGGAGCAGGCAGAGGACAAACACATACACAAGAATCCAACAGGCTGCTCTGACAGCAGACGTGAGGGGAGAGGCAGAGTGTTTCAGGCAGGAGAATGAATGGCAGGAACTGGCTCCAGAGGAGGGCAGGGTCCTCAAGGAGCGACCCTCTGAGGAGGGCTTTGGAATCTATGGAGAAAATAAGACAAAGTGCCATTCTTTAAATCATAAAATAAATTCCCAAACTTCTTTAGCTGACTTGAGACATGGATTGTCAGCAGCTTCATTGGCAAAACTATGCAAAGTGAGGAAAATTAATATAAGTTTAGAGACTGCTAAGTGCCTCTGAAAGTACTAAAAATGTGCTTCCTTTAAAAAATATTTTCATACTCTCAGGACTAAAAGTCATCTTTTATGTTCTAATTTTTAAATAATCTGGCACATTTGAATCTGTACAACAACTCGTCAATAAGATTTGTGTAGTTAAGTCTTTTTAGGTTTGGATATTCAAACACTCGACAATGTCACACACACACACACTACAGGATAGAAAACCGGCCCATGTGGACAGGTACAACCATCTGTCCTTGAATGGGTAGGTGCAATTTTGATGAGGGCATCGGGGCTGGGGGTACAGAGGAAATGGCAGTTTGGTCATAAAACTCAGTACCATTGATTTCAGCTTCCTGTTACCCCTTCAAGGCTGTTCTCTGCAAGCCAGCTACAGTATCTGCCAGGCCAAAGGAGGAGGAGGAGAGAGAAAGTTACAGCTCATTGAAACACTGGAAAAGGAAACTTATACCCCACAGCTGAATGGATCACCAGCCACCAAACCTTTCCTTCCTTATGCCAGGGCTCCAAGGTGGACCAGGACATCATTCTCTTTGTAAGGCGCTAAGAAGGTGGAAACCTTATCCGAATATCATATTTGGAAGTGGAACTTTTAGAAATAATTAAGGTTAAATGAGGCCATGATGGTGGGACCCTAATGCAAACAGACCATGGCTTTAAGACAATAAGAGAGACCTGAGGTAGGATGCTCAGCCCCACCATGTGATTTACTGTGCTGCCCCAGGACTCTCCAGAAAATCTCTACCAGCAACAAGGATGTCACCAGAGTGGCCGCCCAAACTTGGACTTCCATAACTGTGAGCTGAATCAACCTTATTTCTTGATAAATTATTCAGTCTGTGGTATTCAGTTACAGCAACAAAAAATGAACTAAGACAAGAGATAAATGACTTTTTCTAAAAATTGCAACAAATTTCTATTTTTCTAATAGCTAAGAATACTGTGGAAACACTGAAAAAGTAAGACAAGAAAAATGTCTTTGCTTCCCTGAGCTTCTAAACAACTTAGAACACACATTTTGAAAACAAGAGCCAACTCTGAATTATGGCTTCATCCCTTGGTGCTTAGTACAGTACCACCCACAAAGCAACTTCACAATTAAAAAAAAAAAAACTCAAAATGAAAGAGTAAAGCAAAAATGGTGACACGAATAAACTTCCTGAGATGTTTCAGGCTGTCCACTTTGGATCTGATTTTTATGCATATTTTGTTTTCATCAAAATGCATGAGCTCTCAATGGGCTCTTCATGAATTCCAGCCCTGTGCTCTCTTCCAGTGCACTCACAGATGAGGGCTCTCACACACCCGATGTCACTCAGTTTTCCCTTAAAATGTCACAATGTCCTCAGCACCAATTTCAGATTCCAGTAAGTTATGTGAGATGATTTAAAATGCAAACTACCTGCAAATGAAAATTGTGTGTCAAAGACACCAAAAGCACAAAGACCCTAACAAACCACACAAATCTCTGATTCAAGAACCATGCCAACAACATCCAAAAGAATTACATTCTCTTTGCAATATGTACAAAGCGGGACTATTTTATTTAAACTGATTTAGTTTACATTTTGCTCTATGTTCATTCAAATTGTATTTCAACATCCAGCCTGGGTTAGCACATTGTTTGAACACTTAATTACTACCACATCTTCACACCACACTCTTAAATCACATCCTACAAGAAGCACTTCAGGGAGAGAGTTGGGCCTGCTTTATTTTCCATGGGTGTTTGGAGCCAATAAGATTAAAACATTTCTTTGCCATTTAACTGAGCAAAACAATTTGTGTTTGCCTTTGTAGTTGTGGATCTAAAGAGCCTACCAAGTAGGGCTTGACAGAATTTAATCTAATGCATTTTTTACCTTATTTATTTCCACCAGTATCTGATTGTGCTGTGTACAAAATAAAACAGACAAGTAACTAACTTCTCTACTCTGCTAGAAAACACACTGCTTACTCCATCTGTATTCTGTTTTATTGTAGAAAAGAAAAGCCTCCCAAAACTTAAAACACCAGGCCTCTCAATTCTGCCATGCACACTCTTGTTTAACCATTCCTTAGTATTCCTTCCTAGTCTTCATAAGACTGCCCTGAACATGCTCCTCTGCTCCAGATGCCCTACCCAATTCCTCTCAATGCATATCCCCAGGCCAGATCCTTCCAGAGAAAACAAGCAGGGAGTTCTTCAGCTCACAGCCAAAAAACCTGCATTTCTATTTAAAAGTGCTTTCACCACTACCTCTAGCTACAATGGAGGAGAAAGTCCTATTCCTATTATGGAATGGTCTCTACTACCATCAGGATATGGTCTGTCTCCCAAAGGTTCTTGTGCTGGATGCTTGGTCCCCAGTATATTGAAAGGTGCTGGGACCTTCAGTGGAAGGCGATTAGGTGAGGCCCATATCCTTGAAAGGGGTTACTGTCTGGTCTCTCTTATACTTGTGCCTCCTCTTTAAGCACCCGTGCTTTCGCTCCCACTTCTCCGCCATTTTGAGAAGGGAAAAGTCCTCACCACAAACTAAGAAGATTCTGACATCATGCTGTTAAGAAAAAAACACTGCCAAATACTCATGAACCAAAGCACCTCCATTCTCTGTAAAGTTTCCAGCCTCAGGCATTTTGCTGCGCAGCACAAAATGAATTAAGGCAGTTCCTCTACCAATGCTGAGAATTGAATTTCCCTCCATCTTCCTGGGGCTTCATTTCATCTTTTATGAAAACTGTTGTTAAATTAAGCTGTCTTTTAGAATCACCTTGGCAGCCTTAAAAATCTCAACACCATCCATGTCCAACACCAATTAACTGGGAATCTCTGTGGGTAATTTTGTGGGATCAAAATAATCAAAACAAAACCATCAGTTTTGTTTTGTTTTGTTCAAACTAGGAATTGAACCCAGGGGTCTTAACCACTGAGCTATATCCCCAGCCCTTTTTAATTTTTATTTTGAGACCAGGTTTTAACTAAGTTCTTTAAGGGCCTCACTAAGTTGCTGAGGCTGGCCTCAATCTTATGATCCTCCTGCCTCTATCTCCCAAGTCACAGGGATTATAGGTGGGTGCCACCATGCCTGGCATCGGTATTGTTTTTAAAATTCCAAATGGCTCCAATTTACAGCCAAGGTTGAGAACCATTCCCTCTATTGTCACATTTTCCAAAGATATTTAAATATTTGCAGGTTTCTCCTGTAGGGAAGTAAAGGAAGGGAGGAGAGGGAAGGGAGAGATCTCCGACACAGGTCAGCATGCAATCATCTTTTATTCTCCATTATTCTTGATCCTTCTATATCTGTTACATATGATTTTAGCCTTTCATACCCCTACAGACAAGAAGGCAAAAAGCCAACAGCAATGAATTCCCAGGCAAAGCAGGCAAATCACCAACAGCAACGGCTAGGGCAAATGCACAACAGCCAGATAACCACTCCTTGAACTGTTTCTTAATCTAACCTAGACTCAAACATTTTGAGCTCTGTCCTTTCTCAGGGCCAGAGAAACATTCCTGTTTGCAAGCAATGTTCTCTCTGTTTCTGACCTCTTGGCAGAAAATCCTGTTTGCAGGCAATTCCCACCAAGGACTACAAAGTCCCTTGTTTGTAAGAGCACCTGTAGTTAAAACTCCGGATTTCTCTCTTGGTAGAAAATCCTGTTTGCAGGCAGATCCCACCAAGGACCACAAGGTGTCTTGTTTGCAAGAACACCTGTAGTTGATTAGTTTTGATTCCCTACATTCTCCCATCTTAAGAAACACTCCCTCCCTATTATAAAAAGACAAAAAAAAAAAATTCTGATGAGGATGTGGAGAAAGGAGAACTCTCATACACTGCTGGTAGGAATGTTTCCATTATAGGAAACAGTACAGAGATTCCTCAAAATAACTAAAAACACATCTACCTTGTAATCCAGCTGCCCCACTTCTAGGAATAAATAAAAGGAAAGGAAATCAGTATGCTGAAGAAACAACTGCTCACCCATGTTTACTGAAGCACTATTCACAATAGCCAAGATATGGAAACAACTGCAGTGCCCTCAATGGCTGTGTGGACAAAGGACATGTGATACAGGTGTACGATGAAACAGTATTCAGCTGTAAAAAATAATGAAATGCTGTCATTTGTGACAACATGGGTTATCCTAGAGGACATTATGGTAAGTAAAATAAGCTAAACACAGAATGACAAATATCACACGTTCTCACTCATGTAGACACTAAAAACATTGATCTGATGCAAGTAGAGAGGAGAAGGAAAACAGAAGATGGATAATGAGTAGTAAAACGCAGCTGGATGGGAGGAAAACTCACAGTGCTCTAGGGCACAGGAGGGTTAATGCAGGTCACAATAATTTACTGTATATGTCAAACAGCTAGAAGCAAGGAGCATTTGAATGCTGTCAAGGCACATGCACACACAAAAAACGTTTGAGGTGATGGATGCGATAATTACCCTGATTTGATCACTGCACTTGCATACATGCCTGGAAATATCACACTCTGAGAAATGTGTGAAATTATTATGTGTCAATTAAAACACACACACACACAGCCTCCCTCTATTCGATATCCTCTGAATCCATTCATCTCTCTCTCACTTCTCTCAGATAACACTTCTCAAAAGACCCAGTGAGAGGCTGCAACTTAGGAAGGCCCTAAGCAACTCAGTGAGACCCTGTCTCAAAATAAAAAAAAGGACTGGGATTTAGCTCATTGGTGAAAAGCCTGTGGGTTCAATCCTCACTCCAAAGCAAAATAAAACCAAAAGACCCGCCTATCCTCTTCCCCACCTGCACATCTCTCCCCACCAGTTAACACCAAGCCCAGCCCTGATGTTCCCCAGGCAGTGCTTTCAGCAGGCTGTGATGGTCCTCTGTTCACCCCAGCACACTCCCTGGTCCTGTTGTCCCCCATGCCCTGACTTCTCAGCAGTACATCTCTTTCCATTCATTGTTTCCAAGTAGGTTTTTTCCTCCTAGATAGCGTGGGCTTTTGACCTGCACATTTAGGTGCCTTTTATCAGGAAGGTTTGCTTCTGTTCTCTCTTTGAAGGTTTTTTGGTTCCCATTCTTCATTCTCTTCCTTTAGAAAAACAAGTCAAGATGTGATGGGCAACCCTTTGTTTTTCCTACACATCAACTTCAGAGAAATCCTTCTCACATTTTCAGTTTGTTTTGTGGAACTTTCTCAAGTCTCACTGTTTATTCCTGCATTTTCATTTGTATTTACCATATTTGGGGGCTTCTAATGTGATTTTCATCTTTCCACAGTTTTGTTTTTTTCTTTCGTCATGGGGATGAATCAGTTCCCTTGCCATCCTCTTTATTTTTTCTTTCATCATATGTGCTTTTTCTTTACACCTTCTTTTTACAAAGTCCAGTTATCATTATTCTGTAAAGGCCTTGAAGAGCTAGGAGTCTGAATTGTTCTTGGTGTGTGAGGTAGTTGGCTTCAGATCTGTGTTCTTCATTTCCCTC
>JAJEJO010054704.1:0-10605 GCA_020662805.1 Glaucomys volans | reverse complement strand
CTAATGGTTTTGCTGTTGCTATGGAGCCCCAGGACCTGGTAACTGATCAACATAGTAATGCTACATTTGTCCACAGATATAAGGGAACTTCTAACTCATGACCTATAATCTCAATTATATTGGTAGAAAACCCAAGTTACCCAGTTTCATAGACTCAGTCCCACAATAAGGAGCAGTGAACTGACCCACAGTGTCTTTGCCTCACCTGTAAGACACATTAAGAGTCTGTATATAAACAGGTCTACAAACCTTGAGCAATACTTGCTCCTTTTCTAATATGTTTATTCTCACCCTCAGGAATCTAAAGCCCTATGGGGCACAGTGATCATATATGAGCTGAAATTTGCCCATAAATTTCTTAAAATCAAATGAAATTAGCTACCTATATTAACACAGGGTGTCTGTTGGTTCAGCATTTAACAATGAAGGCTTGGGCTTGTTCCAGTAGAGTTCAGACAGAGCCAGAGGCACCTGGAGGCATCCCTGGATATCCCTGATGGTGTTCTGGGGTAAGTGGGGACACTGTAGAGGAATTGTGAATGTCATGGTGTACCACTTGGTGAATAGATAATGATCCTGCCTATCATCATAAGCACAATTATGATTATGGAGACATTATTCTTCCATGTCAGATGGCACAGTTGATGGTACAGTTGATCTTCAGTGGGAATATCTAACTGGAACCCTTGTACACTGCTGGTGGGACTATAAATTGGTATAGGCTTCATGGAAAACAGTAGGTATATACCTCAAAAAATTACAAATAAAACCACCATGTGATCTAGCATTTCTGAACAAAAAGGATCTTTTCAAAGGAATGCAACACTACTTTGATTCCAACACATAGGAAGTGACAGAGTTCCAAGCAGATATAGGCATCATCAAACTGACACTAAAAAAAAATATATATATACATATATATATGTGTGTGTGTGTGTGTGTGTGTGTATATATACACATGTGTATATATATATATTTATAAGAGAAGAACTTTACAGCATGTGCAGAAGCCTAGGTAATAATCAGGCTGTACTTGCCCCATAAACCAACAATTACGAATTTGCTCATTAAGAAAACTACTTTAGGCAAAGTCCCATCAGTGTGGGCTGTACAGGCAGCCAGGCCTTCTGCTTTCTAGCAGTGCTTACCCTTAGCACATGACTTTAAACTCTACGCAATTCCTTCAACAACAAAAAGGATAATATGAGTGAGTTCTCACAGGTGTTTGAGAATTAAATGATATATAACAGTGGATAAGAAGAGCTTATTAAATATATCTATTTTATTATTATTAAATCTCATTAAGGCATTCCCAGGATTCATATTTTAATATATGTCAAAGTTGGGGACACTTTCAAGACAAATCACTGTACTTGTTTCTATAGACATTCACCTTAATGAAGTCAGTGTTTCTAGAGCACAGGGTCAAACCCTTCCTCTGACCTCTGTGCTCTGTCCACCCACAGGTCCCCTTGACACTACCCAGCATTCCACTCTTTATTCCAAGACCCACACAGGTCTGCAACTGGGAGAGTACGTGGGACATGGTGACTGGGCAGAAGCTGGGTGGGTTCACAATTGAGAGTTACATACTGAGCCAGCAGTCCAGGAAGGGTGGGGGAAAGAAAGAGTGGCAGTCCCTGCTTCAAGGTGCACATGTAGAGGAGGTCCTGGCCAGGCAGGGTTTGAGGACCAAAGAATGATCTATGTCATTATTTTCAGAGTACTGACACATAAAGCTGAAAAACAAAGAATATCTGTGCCATCTCCTTCTTCTTCCCTGTGCTCCTTCTCTAAGCACAATGATTCATTTCCCAGGTGCAGTAAATAAGTATTTTCCACAGACATTGGTCCCTGGTGCATGCACAGTTGCACAGCTGAAGTATGCGACAGTTCTAGAGCACAGAAACACGGATGCTAGAAATGTCATCCCACACAGACACGAGGCCCAGTGACACCTTTCCCTTCACTACTACTCAACAACTATATATTTTTTATTTTGTATTGCAATGTTTCCAGCATCAATCAATGAAGCTTTCACAACACACTAAGGGCCCTGGAGACAGAAACCTGACACCATGAATATGGCACTCTGCTGTAAGCAAATTGCTGCTCACAGGGTTGCCTTGGTTTAAGGGACAGAGACACCATTATCACACTGCACAGAATCACAATGGAGTCATCCATCCATCACATAGTCAATCCCCTCCATCACATTTCACTCCTTGGAATTGAAATATTTAGCACTTATTGCTTCCTTTAATTATACTTTAACAAATGACTAAAGAAAGCCTATTTTCAAAGTTAAAAATTGCACACATTAATGGATCACCATCTTCTGAATTGTTTTAGACACACAAAATCTCCCAGAGCAGATTATTAGAACCCATAAAATTCTGAATACAAAAATTTTAAAATCTGATCTCTGAGAAAATGAAATTATTCCCAATTATAAACACCGATCTGAAAGTTCCTTGTTAACCATGCTTAAAAATCAAACCTGGAAATAGGAGAAATACCTTATATGTGAAGTAAGTGATAAAGGGTGGCATAGGAAGAAGAGTTGGACTTCTTAAAAATTTAAGCAGTATATACTCCTTGTAGTCAAAATTTTATTTAGTAATGCCAGCAAAAATAACTGCTACAAATCTTGTAGATGAAGAATGTAAGATAATATTTGAACATTTAAATACTCAAAAAAGTGAAAGATAATTTCATTTTTTACCTGACAGATTGGGAAAAAATAAATATTTGAGCATTCACTCCCAGTTAAGATAAAAGGATCAAAAGGCCTAAAGATTTTGCAGGGAGAATAAATGGTCCCATTCAGAAAGCATTCTGGAAATAGCTATTAAAATTAAAAATGCACATGCCCTTTGACTCAGAGATTCCATTCCTGGCCTCGGCATTTAAGGATAGAGGTTTATATCTATCATTTTGTACATCTATCCTTTGGACAAAATATAAATGCTTTTGTAAAAAAACAAAACAAAACAGTATTTATAATAGTAAAAAATGGAAGGAGCTTGAAAGTCCATCAACAGGTATATGGATGGATATGTCAGATAAATGCATCTATAAAATATTATGCTGCAATTAGAAAAAATGAAGGAGATCAGTATTTATTAACTGGCAAAGATATGGAATCCTAAGTTTAAAAGGCTCTGGAAAGTACTGGGTATGACTGAATATTATTTCTGTTAACAGTAAAACAGAGGGATATACTTTATAAGCACATACATATTTATATTTATATTTAATTACCTTTGTTTGTAGACAAATATGGAGAAAGACACAAAGTGCTAACAAAAGAAACCTAAAAAGAGATGATCTTAAAAGAGGGGAAGAATACTTAAACTTTTTGCCAGGTGCAGTGGTGCACACCTATAATCCCAGGACTTGGGAGGCTGAGGCAGAAGAATTGCAAGTTTGAGGCCAGCCTCAGCAACTAAGCAAGGTTCTAAGCAACTTAGTGAGACCCTATCTCAAAATAAAAAATAAAACAGGATGGGTTCCTTCCCCAGTACCAAAATAAATACTTAAATCTTTTAACAGCCAGCTTAAATTAGTTTCATAATAAAAATAAGAAGAATTGAAAAGCACAGGAAAAAGCTGAGACTGGCATAATAAATGTACTACCTGGCAGCTTATAGATACACAATTTGTAAATTATTACCATCAACTGCTAGCTGTAAAAACATCACAGGAGATATTCTTAAAGATCTGAGTGATGTCACCTGCTCCCCAGACTCAGGGTATGCTCCCAGTCATATACTACTGTTAATGTGTCATTGAACGGCACAACTTCCCTAATTTCAGCAGGTCTACCACCCCAGCCAAGAGCTGATGAAGGCTGGTGGGGACATGTGGGATGGGGTGGGGTACATGACTGAAAGGGGGAACAGGCTTGTACAGGGCAGGCAGACAGACCAGAGTCCCCTAGCCTCACTCCTGCTCTCTAGTCACAGTTGAGTTCAGCCTCTCCAGAGTGGAGAAGCCTGACAGCCTGGCCTAATTCAGCAACAGCATCTGCTGATCCAGAACTGTGCATGTCCAAGGCCTCCCTAAAGGAAGGCCTCCCATTCGGAAAGCATTCCTTCCCCTGTCTAGTCAAGGATATGGATAGCTTGAGCTCCTCAAATTGCTCCTCTGGAGCCCCCTGCTTGCAGATCTCCATCTATAGATGCAGTCAGATCCCTTAAGCAGGTGACCCTGCATTTTATCATTCAATCTAGTCAACTTTTCAGAATGGAAGAGGGTGCTGCTAAAGATCAGGCTGGGGAAACAGGTATATAGTGGGCTTATTCCAAGGGAAAGGAGACTTCTAGCCATGCTCCCATGAGCACAGAGCCATGACTGGGTAATAACTGCCCTCTTCCTAAAAGAGATCCCTCTTGGTGAAGAGAGTCTTCCTTTATCTAAAAGAATCACCACCCATTTTCTAAAGCACAGTGTCTCAAGTCCTTTCAAACACAGTTACCCTACATGAAAATCCTTCCTCCCTGGTTCCATGAATGCACACTAAGCACCTCCTCCTTCTCCACTGGCTTTCACTAAATAACTAGGTGCCTGCCATAAACTCAGTTCCCAAGAGAACAGAGAGCCTGGTCCTGTGGGTGCAATACTATACTTAGAGCAGGAAGAGGACAAAGTCACACACAGGTATCCAACAGGTTGCTTTAACATCAAGATGTGAGGAGAAGGGGGCAGAGTGTTTCAGGCAGGAGAAATGAATGGCAGGAAGGCAGGATCCTCAAGGAGTGACCCTCTGAGGAGGGCTTTGGGTTACTCAGAGCAAAGTCGTGCATATAGGAACTCAGGCCCAGGGTGAGCAGAAACAGCAGCTGCAGCCTTCATGGAAATGGAGGAAGGGGGAACTGGAAGATAGTAACCAATAGGAGAAATTCGTCAACTCCCTCAGCACGGTTGCCCTCCTGCTTCTCCTGCTCAAGGGAAAAGAGTAAATAAACTTCAGCTTTGGTGGCCTGCCACCACTCACAGGAGATAGGGAAACTTACTGTTTTGCTGTATCTGCTGAAACAAACACTGTTCAACTAGCAATCACTTGTCTATTTTGACTGCAAACATCTAATATCACTGCTAAAAAAGTAGCCACCCCTTATATGATACACGTATTAATCTCCAAACAATTCAAAAGCTCATATTCAAAAAGGATCTGGTAGGGTTTTATAAACCATAAGAAATGTGTATTTCCTTGGCTGCCCCCAGAGCAGTTCAAAAAATGACATGTAGGTTTCAAATGCTATCAGTTGGAAACAAAGATTCTTTTTTTACAATGAAAATAAGAGAAGGGAACTAAATTCCAAAATAATTTATTTAGCTGACTTGAACCATGGCTTATCAGTAACTTCACTGGCAAAACTATGCAAAGTGAGGAAAATTATTATTAGTTTAGAGACTGCTAAGTGCCTCTGAAAGCACTAAAAATGTACTTCCTTTAAAAAATATTATATTCTTGGGACTTAAAGTCATCTTTTATGTTCTAATTTTCAAATAATCTGGCACATTTGAGTCTGTAAAACAGCTTGTCAATAAGATTTATGCAGTTAATTCTTTACAGATTTGGGTATTCAAACACTCGACAATGTCACACATGCACACACACACACACACACACACACACACACAGATGATACAAAACTGGCCCATATGCATAGGTACAACCATCTGTCCTTGAACGGGCAGCTGAAATTTGAAGAGGGTGTCCGGACTGGGGGTACAGAGGAAATGGCAGTTTGGTCATAAAACTCAGTACCATTGATTTCAGCTTCCTGTTACCCCTTCAAGGCTGTTCTCTGCAAGCCATCTACAGTATGTGCCAGGCCAAAGGATGAGGGTAAGAGAGAAAGTTACAGCTCACTGAAACACTGGAAAAGGAAACTTATACCCCACAGCTGAATGGATCACCAGCCACCAAACATTTCCTTTCTTATGCCAGGGCTTCAAAGTGACCAGGACATCATTCCCTTTGTAAGGCATTAAGAAGGTGGAAACCTTATCCAAATATCATATTTGGAAGTGGAACTTTTTGGAGTAATTAAGGTTAAATGAGGCCATGATGGTGGGACCCTAATGCAAACAGACCATGGCTTTAAGATAATAAGAGAGACCTGAGGTAGGATGCTCAGCCCCATCATGTGATGTACTGTGCTACCCCAGGACTCTCCAGAAAATCTCTACCAGCAACAAGGACGTCACCAGAGTGAATGCCCAAACTTGGACCTCCATAACTGTGAGCTGAATCAACCTTATTTCTTGATAAATTACCCAGTCTGTGGTATTCAGTTACAGCAACAAAAAAAGAACTAAGACATGAGATGAATGACTCTTTTCAACAACTATAACAAATTTCTATTTCCTAATAGCTAAGAATACTGTGGAAACACTGAAAAAGTAAGCCAAGAAAAATGTCTTTGCTTCCCTGAGCTTCTAAACAAGTTAGAATACACATCTTAAAAACAAGAGCCAACTCTGAATTATTGCCTCATCCCTTGGTACTTAGTACAGTACCACCCATATAGCAATTTCACAATTTAAAAAAAAAAACTTGAAATGAAAGAACAAAGCAAAAATTTGCCCATTAAATGCCAAGTTTACTATAACAAAGAATAGCTACAAAGCTTGATGGGTGGGAAAGGATAGGATGAAGTGTAAACAGAGTCAGTAGATGCCAAAGTGCAAAGAGACACAGGACACTGTTCTGAAAACATATCCAGAACGGTCTTCTGTCCTCACCACAGCAACGAAAAGAGGCTGGCGACACAAATAAACTTCCTGAGATGTTTCAGGCTGTCCACTTTGGATCTGATTTTTATGCATATTTTGTTTTCATCAAAATGCATGACTCTCAATGGGCTCTTCATGAATTCCAGCCCTGTGCTCTCTTCCACTACACTCATAGATGAGGGCTCTCACACACCCGATGCCACTCAGTTTTCCCTTAAAATGTCACAATGTCCTCAGCACCAATTTCAGGTTCCAGTAAGTTATGTGAGATGATTTAAAATGCAAACTACCTGCAAATGAAAATGGTGTGTCAAAGACACCAAAAGAACAAAGACCCTAACAAACACACAAATCTCTGATTCAAGGACCCTGCCAACATCCAAAAGAAGAATTACATTCTTCACAATATTTACAAAGCGGGATTATTTTATTTAAACTGATTTAGTTTATGTTTCTCTCTATGTTGATTCAAATTGTATTTCAACTTCCAGCCTGGGTTAGCACATTGCCTGAACACTTAATTACTACCAGATCTTCACACCACACTCTTAAATCACACCCAACATCCAGAAGACAAGAAGCACTTTAGGGAGAGAGTCCGACCTGCTTTACTTTCTATGGGAGTTTGGAGCCAATAAGATTAAAACATTTCTTTGCCATTTAACTGAGCAAAACAATTGAGTTTGGCTTTGTGGCTATGGATCTAAAGAGCCTACCAAGTAGGGCTCGACAGAATTTAATCTAATGCATTTTTTACCTTCTTTATTTCCACCAGTATCTGATTGTCTGTGTTGTGTACAAAATAAAAGAAACAGACAAACAAGTAACTTCTCTACTCTGCTAGAAAACACACTACTTACTCCATCTCTATTCTCCTTTATTGAAAAAGAAGAGCCTCCCAAAACTTAAAACACCAGCCCTCTCAATTCTGCCATGCACACTCTTATTTAACCAACCATTCCTTAGTATTCCTTCTTAGTCTTCATAAGACTGCCCTGAACATGCTCCTCTGCTCCAGGTGCCCTACCCACTTCCTCCCAATGTGTGTCCCTAGCCCTGATACTTCCAGAGGAAACAAGCAGGGAGTCCTTCAGCCCATAGCCAAAAAACCCTGCATTTCTATTTAAAAGTGCTTTCACCACTACCTCTAGCTACAATGGAGGAGAAAGTCCTATTCTTATTTTGGAATGGTCCCTGCTATGATCAGGATATGGTCTGTCTCCCAAAGGTTCTTGTGCTGGATGCTTGGTCCCCAATAAAGTGGTATTGAGAGGTGCTGGGACCTTCAGTGGGAGGTGATTAGGTGAGGCCCATATCCTTGAAAGAGGTTACTGTCCATCCAGCTTGACATCTGGATTGGTTACTGTGGGAGCTGAAAGTAATGTATGGTCAGCCTCCCAGAGAGACCAGTCTCTCTTATACTTGTGCCTCCTCTTTAAACATCCGTGCTTTTGCTCCCACTTCTCCACCATTTTGAGAAGGGAAAAGTCCTCACCACAAACTAAAGATTATGGCATCATGCTGTTAAGAAAAAAAAAAAAACTGCAAACACTTGTGAACCAAAGCATACCTCTCTTTTCTATAAAGTTCCCAGCATTTCGTTGTAGCAACACAAAATGAATTAAGGCAGTTCCTCTACCAATACTAAGAATCAAATTTCTTTCCATCTTCCTGGGGCTTCATTTCATCTTTTATGAAAATTGTTTTTAAATTCAGCTATCTTTTAGAATCACCTTGGCAGTCTTAAAAATCTCAATACCTTCGGTGTCCAACACCAATTAACTGGGAAGCTCTGTGGGTGGATCCCACCATCAGTTTTGTTTTGTTTTGCTCAAACTAGGAATGGAACCCAGGGGTGCTTAACCACTGAGCTATATCTCCAATCCTTTTTGATTTTTGTTTTGAGTCAAGGTCTTGCTAAGTTCTTTAGGGCCTCACTAAGTTGCTAAGGCTGGCCTCAATCTTGCGATCCTCCTGCCTCTATCTCCCAAGTCACTGGGGTTACAGGTGTGTGCCACCATGCCAGGCATCAGTATGAGTTCAAAATTCCAAATAGCTCCAATTTACGCTAAATTCCCTCTATCTTCACATTCCCTCTATCTTCACATTCTCCAAAGATATTTAAATATTTGCAGGTTTCTCTCATCTTAAGAAACACTGCCTCCCTATTATAAAAAGACAAAAATAATATTCTGATGAGGATGTGGAGAAAGGAGAACTCTCATACGCTGCTGGTGGGAATGTTTCCATTACAGGAAACAGTACAGAGGTTCCTCAAAATAACTAAAAACACGTCTACCTTGTAATCCAGCTGCCCCACTTCCAGGAATAAATACAAAGGAAGGGAAATCAGTATGCTGAAGAAACAACTGCTCACCCATGTTTACTGAAGCACTATTCACAACAGCCAAGATAAGGAAACAACTGCAGTGCCCTCAATGGCTGCGTGGACAAAGGACATGTGATACAGATGTATGATGAAACAGTATTCAGCTATAAAAAATAATGAAATGCTGTCATTTGTGACGACATGGGTGATCCTAGAGGATGTTATGGTAAGTAAAATAAGCTGAACACAGAATGACAAATATCACATGTTCTCACTCATGTAGACACTAAAAACAGTGATCTGATGCAAGTAGAGTGGAGAAGAAAAACAGAAGCTGGATAATGAGTAGTAAAATGCAGCTGGACGGGAGGAAAACTCACAGTGCTCTAGGGCACAGGAGGGTTAATGCAGGTCACAATAATTTACTATATAAGTCAAAACAGCTAGAAGCAAGGAGATTTTGAATGCTGTCAAGGCACATGCACACACACACACAAAAAAAAACCTTTGAGGTGATGGATGCGATAATTACCCTGATTTGATCACTGCACTTGCATATATGCCTCGAAATATCACACTCTGAGAAATGTGTGAAATTAATGTGTCAATTAAAACACACACACACACACACACACACACACAGCCTCCCTCAATTCAATGTCCTCTGAATCCATTCATCTCTCTCTCACTTCTCTCAGATAACGTTTCTCAAAAGACCCGGTAAGAGGCTGCTTAGTGAGACCCTGTCTCAAAATAAATAAAAAGGACTGGGATTTAGCTCATTGGTAAAAAGCCTGTGGGTTCAATCCTCACTCCAAAGCAAAACAAAACCAAAAGACCTGCCTATCCTCTTCCCCACCTGCACCAGTTAACACCAAGCCCAACCCTGCTGTTCCTCAGGCAGTGCTTTTGGCAGGCTGTGATGGTCCTAGTTCATCCCAGCACACTCCCTGGTCCTATTGTCCCTGATGCCCTTGACCTCTCAGCAGCACATCTCTTTCCATTCATTGTTTCCAAGTAGATTTTTTCCTCCTAGATAGTGTGGGCTTTTGACCTGCACATTTAGGTGCCTTTTATCAGGAAGGCTTGCTTCTGTTCTCTCTTTGAAGGTTTTTTGGTTCCCATTCTTCATTCTCTTCCTTTAGAAAAACAAGTCAAGATGTGATGGGTAACCCTTTGTTTATCCTACACATCAACTTCAGAGAAATCCTTCTCACATTTCCAGTTTGTTTTGTGGAACTTTCTCAAGTCTCACTGTTTATTCCTGCATTTTCATTTGTATTTACCAAATTTGGGGGTTTCTAATGTGATTTTCATCTTTCCACAGTTTTGTTTTTTTCTTTCTTCATGGGGATGAATCAGTTCCCTTGCCATTTTCTCTTTTCTTTCATCATATGTGCTTTTTCTTTACACCTTCTTTTTACGAAGTCCAGTTATCATTATTCTGTAAAGGCCTTGAAGAACTCGGAGTCTGAATTTTCCTTGTGTGTGAGGTAGTTGGCTTCAGATCTGTGTTCTTCATTTCCCTC
>JAJEJO010054688.1:0-17120 GCA_020662805.1 Glaucomys volans | reverse complement strand
TCTTCCATAAAAAATAAACCATGTCACTTAGATTTATTGTTCCCAGTGTTGTAGGAAAAGAAACTGATCTGGAAAGTAAAGGAATTTGCCCAAAGGTTTCCAGCTAGCAAGTGGCACAGCAGGATTTTAAGCCATTTTAAGTATGAATGGTTCAAAGTACTAATACTCTTACTGCTGTACTAAAGTCAGAGAAATAAAGATTCAGAAGAGAAAAAGACATCACGAGCTCAATGATCTTAGCACTGTGTGCAGTAGAAGGGGAAGATCTTCAACTAATACAAATTTGGCTTTTGCAATGGACTGCAGGGCTGGGATCTTTGTCACTGTGCATGTATCACTTTGCCTTCCAGAAATAATCTTCTGGATCACACTGTCTGCCACTGCTTGTGGCTCAGAGCTACAGCAGGTAGAAGGGAAGCACCCTGGTCTAAACTGTGACAGGGTAAGTGCCCTGATATACTATGAAAGACTAGTCTACTATGCCACTCCCCTGGAAACTTCTTCCTCTGAGTGAAGGGTCAGGCTGAAAACCTCCACTCTGAAGATGAGACTGACCCTGGACTGAAATTCCATGACATATCACCCTAGCTATTTCCACAGAGCTTTCCAAATTGCACAAACAGCTTCTCTCTGATTTCTCAGCCTGGCATCTTCCCCTCAACTCTGGCAAATGTCCTCTTCCTCAGACATGTACAATACTCTCCAGTTTCTCTAGGATTAAAAGACACTCCTTTCCTTCTCATACAGAAAAGGAGATTATTAACTCCCTTGCCTAGATATTTCTAATATGCAGTAACTACCTGGCAAAGTTACAGGAAAACTGACATATGTGACAACATGCATAATATAATACCCTCCTCCACTCCGCTCCTCTCTGTCTCTTCTTACACACACACACACACACACACACACACACACACACACACACAAACTAGGAATCAAATCCTCATATTTCAATGTTAGGGAAATTAAAACCAATATTGCTTTGTTCTTTGACCTGAGTAGCAACCATTCTATAGGCAAAGAATGATGGAATCAGGTTATGTTAGTTGCTTCAGAGTTTTACAGTATCCTGGGGATACAAAGGATTAAAAAAAAAGATGCTTTGTTATTTTTAAGGGACCAAGGAAGATTCTTTAACAATGATTTAATTCTAGTATCAATAAAACTTGTTAGATATTTGATCTGTTCATACCTCAAGGAAGGCATGATTTTAGGACATATCATAATGTTAGATGTTGTCTATTGGTGTTGTATGTTGTAAGGAAGATAAATATAGTTTGATAAGCAAAAGGTATTTTTAGAAGTTTATTAGGGTACTGTGGAATAAATAAGAGACTGGGGATATGGGATTGAAAACTAAGTCAGTTCCTTAAGATGAGGAAACATAAGAAATTAGCAATGCTCTCATAGAATAAATAGAGTAGTTAGGGAAGCATGGTTCAAATGAGGAAAATTCTAAGACAGATATCTGATTGATCTTCCTTTTGTCATGTGGCTACATTAGATTCTTGTTGTAAATCCTTACATTTATATCAAATCAAAACACTGATGATGGTATATGTCAGCAATTCTTTTTTGAATTTAGAATTTTTTATTTTATTTTTCTCCTGTTGTAGACTATTTTTTCTTTTTCTTTTTTTTTCCCCTTACACTGGTGCATCACAATGGTAGACAACAGTGGGATTCTTTATTACATGTCTGTACATGTACTCAATATAACCATATCATTTGATCCATTTCATTCCCCAGTACCTCCCCTTTTCTCTCCCCTGCTCCCTTTTCCCTGGTCCCTTTCCCTACTGATTGGACATTTTAACTCTAGACAATCCGAGAAACATCAGACATGGTGACTTCCCCAAAGTAAGGGATAGAAGTTAACACCATAAAATGTGAATATACACTACATTGTGAAATATTTCCAGTTCTTTCAAAGAGCTCATGAATTAGAAAAAATGAAGCCATGGGCAATATTGCCTGTGGTAGATCTCAGAACAATAACACATGAAGAGTAATTTTCAATTACCCCGAAAGGAACAGAATCCCAGATGTTTATAAATTAACTACCCATATCATTCCTTCCAACCCTCTAATTGATGTCTTCCTGTCTCTCCAGGACCTTGATAAGAGAAGATTCTAATGAAAACAAGGTCACTTTTACTGACAGCAATTTGTTAACACTCACTAAGACAATGCCATCCATCAATAATACCCAGGTCCATCCCCCCTTCTTTATCCTGCTAGGAATACCAGGATTGGAAACTGTACACATCTGGATTGCTTTCCCCTTCTGCATTGTGTACCTGACCTCCCTGGTGGGGAACATCACCATTCTCTTTGTGATCAAGACTGAACACAGTCTTCATCAGCCCATGTTCTACTTCCTGGCCATGTTGTCCATGATTGATCTGGGTCTATCTACATCCACCATCCCCAAAATGCTGGGCATCTTCTGGTTCAATCTCCAAGAGATCAGTTTTGGAGGCTGCCTTGCTCAGATGTTCTTCATCCACATGTTCACTGGCATGGAGACTGTTTTGCTGGTGGTCATGGCTTATGACCGCTTTGTTGCCATCTGCAATCCTCTGCAGTATACCACGATCCTCACGAATAAAACCATCAGCATCTTAGCCTCTGTTGTCGTTGGAAGAAATTTAATTCTTGTGACCCCATTTGTGTTTCTCATTCTGCGACTGCCCTTCTGTGGGAATCACATCATGCCTCATACATACTGTGAGCACATGGGTCTTGCCCGACTGGCCTGTGCACCCATCAAGGTCAACATAATCTATGGACTCATGGTGATTTCTAATATTATTGTGGATGTGATCCTGATTGCCTCTTCCTATGTGCTTATCCTTCGAGCTGTCTTCCGCCTTCCCTCTCAAGATGCACGACTAAAGGCTCTCAATACTTGTGGTTCCCATGTCTGTGTCATGCTGTGCTTCTACACACCAGCATTTTTTTCTTTTATGACACATCGCTTTGGCCATAACATTCCCCAGTACATCCATATTCTTTTGGCTAACCTATATGTGGTCATCCCACCTGCCCTTAACCCTGTCATTTATGGAGTTAGGACCAAGCAGATTCGAGAGCATGTTGTAAAGATATTTGTACAAAAAGAATAGTTCTATATAAAGTTTGGGTAAGAATATTTATATATGATTCGAGTTATAAGTAGCTCCATTTTAGACATTCCATAACACTAGCTTATGGTTACATCTTTCATTTTGATTGGAAGTGGTTTAGCACTGACAGCAAAACTAGCTGTGCTGCCCATTCTCCCCATCTCCTTCCACGTACCTGGACAAAAGTAAAGACTGATAGAGAAGACGCTGGAGATATCAGTAGTGTTCAAGTAGAACTCTCTCCATCTCTCCATATATCTTGTCTGAGGTAAGTTGGGATCCTTGAAGAACACAGATCTAATAATATTTTAGGTGAAAAAATAAGGTTCAATCCATGGGTTAATAGCAATGTCTGGATGAGAACATCTAATGCTCTACCATTTTCTGTCCTTCACAGTGAAACTAAAGTCTGTCTTCATCTTTGATTTATTTTTATTTTGATGTCCTTTCAGCTTTATTCTTACTATCATTTCCAACATTCAGTGCCATTTCCATACTCCAGATACAGCTGAGGATTGTGGTTCGCTTTAAAATAAGTGAAAGAAATGCTGAACTAAAATTTGTGACTGACTATAGAACTCTTGCTTAAAAATCAGAAGTGTCCTTCATGTCCTGTGCATTGAAAATATTATCTAGGCCTGTAGGACAATATGTAAAATATTAAAAAGTATACCAGAATATATATATATATATATTGGGGGGGGGTGCTGGGGATTGAACCCAGGGCCTTGTGCTTGCGAGGTAGGCACTCTACCAACTGAGCTATATCCCCAGTCCTACCAAAATATATTATTAGAAAATAGGGCAGGTAGACCCAAAAACATAGGAGAGCAATTGTATTCAGTTTCTATGGACCTCGGCAACTCTTGGTATCAAACGTGATCCCAACTAAGTACAATTCCTGCACCTATAACACCTTGTGGCATTTCCTAGATGTGCATGGGTTATAATTTGATTTGGGGTTTTTTCGGTTTGTTTTTTGCTTTTTTGCATGTGGTGTTATTGTTGTTTTATGGCCTCTGCTTCAAACTCTTAAAATTTAATGGGAACATCAATTTTTAAAGATGGAAATACATTTAAACCTGATCCATCCCATTATCTTACAAATAAAAAGACTGAGGTCCAAGGAAACAGAGGCACTCATGTACATAAAATAGATAATGTCACACCCGTCTTTAACATCATTTTCATGTACCAAGAGAAAGAAGATCACTCAGACAAATTCTTTTAACCAGCAATTCTTAACTCATAGAAGATTTGAGTACAAAATATTCTACGGAAATATGTGGGGTCCCACCATGGGTCTCAAAAGTCCAGAAAAGTGGGCAATAGAAAATAGCCTAGGATGGGTGTTGATAAGGAAGAGGGAGACTCTGGAAACTCTGAGTGTGGGTGCAATAGATCAGTAATAAACAGTGACTGAACTTGGTCTGGTCTTTATCACCGTGGTCCATGGTATTGAGTGGTAAGCATCCTAGGTACTACACACAAGCAAGCTAAATAAAAAAGTTTTTTTCTACTTTCAGTGATATTAAGATGTCTGTATAAGGCAAATTATACATGTAGCATATATAAGGCAAATTTCCAGTTACGTATATTTATGGGAATGGGAAAACTTAACCATAAACATAATAGTACACACAGTGTGGATTGCAGCACACAGTAATGCTGGCTGTAAAGTGGTTCATAATCAAACTGCAATACCAAACTTTTGCCTGGGGATGTAGCACTGTGATAGAGTGTTTGTCTAGCATAAGCAAGGCACTGGGTTTCATCCCTAGTACACGGGGGCACAGTGGGGGTGTGGGGGGCGGTGGAGAGATAAGAAAGAAAAAGCTTAGACTCAGCTAAGTAGAGTCCCTGATTTGAGCTCCCTTGTCAGGAAAACATGAGTAGCTTCTTCAAAAATTTAGAAGTCCACTTCTGGTGCATAATGACAATAAGGCTCTCTAGGTGATGACCCCGAACCTAACTTGCAGACTTTCAATTCTCCTCTGCAGAGAACTCTGTGAATATCTTCCTCCTCTACCCACCAGCTTGTGGAGTTACCCATTTTCCCTAAGAAGCTCTGGGATTCATGCCTTTTGGGCTGTCCTAGGGTCCCATAGCTGGGACTTGGTTTCCAGAGAGTGGTTTGATGAACAGATGAGCTTTCCCTCTGAACAGCATAGTTTTCTTCATGAAATCACACAAATCACACCATAAGGATGCTGACATGTGATTTCGGGTGATTCTTAGATCAGACCCAAGATGTAGTCAGGACTCTGCTTTACCAAAGTTTCATCATTGAACCTTGGGCTCATGCCATGTGTTAGGGCTGTATGTTGAATCTCACCTCTCTGTGTCACGCTGCCTTCTATCTTTAATGTTGAGAGTGGCAGAGAGAGCAGCAGACATCGTTTACTTTATCACCATCCCCCAGCCCTGGCACCAGGACCCAGAGTGGTCATTCTAACACCTCAGCAGGTTCCACATCACCTGTCAGGCATCTGCACAAAAGTGACTGCATTAATCTTCTCCAAAGTTCTCTTGTTGTTGTTGTTGTTGTTGTTGTTGTTGTTGTTGTTTTTAAGTACTGGGGATTGAACCCAGGGACTCTGTGCTACTCCAAAGTCCTTGAGAGATCATTACTCTGCAATGCCACTGTATACCTTCAATCTATGTCCTGCTTGACCTTCCATGTATGGATGAGAATGTTCTTCCCACCCTGCCCACAGCACATTGCCCCTACTGTATGTGAACAGAAGTGGTATGGTCAGCATTAGAAGAGATCACCTACAAATGCAGAAACTAGGGTCTAAATAGTTCAAGTGGTTGGAAGTTGTTTTTCTACAGTTATGCTATAAAGTTCCTAACAAAAAATTAACATGAACACAAAAAATGATCATTCACATTTTTTAGAATGCTATGGTTAAACCTGGTATTTGTGGTCAATACTAATGAAACACAAAAAGAAACTTAGGGCCAGGCGTGGTGGTGCATGCCTGTAATCCCAGTGACTTGGGAAGCTGAGGCAGGATGATCCCAAGTTCAAAGCCAGCCTCAGCAACTTAGCAAGGCCCTGCAAGTCAGTGAGACCCTGTCTCATAATAAAAAATTAACGAGGGCAAGAGATGTGGCTCAGTGGCTAAGTGCCCCTGGGTAAAATTCCCAGTACTGAAAAATTAATTGGTTGATTGATTGATTAAGTTTAGATATAGGAATTGTGGACATTTTAGGGAAACCACAAGGGACATTATGGACAGTAATTGTAGAGATATCGACAGATCCTCACTGGAAGAGGTGCAGGGGTTCCTAGAATCTAGAGACAAGAGAGCATTGTGGAAAAACCTACATGTCAGGAATTGAGATTTATTGTGAAGAATTCACAGGGCCCATGGTGACACTCAGGCCACCTGCAGTAAGGGAGCAGCAGAACCAAAACAAATATCCTGACCACACTCTCCTGCTGCCCTTCTGTTGGCATGTTACCTTTTCTGAAACCAACGTGATACCATAGATCAAAGGAAAATATCACTGCAGCACATAGTCCTGAGTCCTCAGCACAGGGTACAGACTGCACCTGGAGAGTCAAAGGAGGACACCAACAGCACACCAGCCCACATAAATGAAGAGCTAAACAGGGAGGAACAATCTAAACAGACTTGAAGGCCAGCATTTTTATGTGTCCCTTTTCAATGACTTCTTTGATATTTATTTCAGAATTTTATCTCTATTACTAGGTACTATCTCCCTTTTTGTTCTGAGTTGTTAGAATAGTGCTATATTACTTTGCATCCTTTTAAATAGCCCAAGAGTTACTAAAATAATGTTGATTTAAAAAATCATTTGCACTGATACAGTTTGATAGCAAAGCTAGTATGTTTGCACTGAGGTTGGCATAGGGGAAATAAAACAAACCATGTAATCGCCATACATATTCCATGTTTGTACTCCTAGGTTTCTCAAATAGTTTTATAAGATTAATTCTCCAAGGTTCAAAGTGGAGTGAAGAAACAACTGACATGCTAAGGGTATGCTTTCATACATTTTATAAGATTCACAGGTACTAAAAAAAATTACACTTTCTAAAACCTTGACAAACATTGTAATTCAAACACATCAACATAATAACGTATGGTAAGATTATCAAATTTTAAAAGGAATATCTAAATGATCAGGATAAGTCACCTTTGTTCTTTATATTTGTTCGTCGTAGTTATACAGAGTAGTGGGGTTCATTTTGACATAAACATAAAAGCATAGAACATAGTTTAATCCACTGCAATCCCCAGTACCTCCTCTTTCTTTTTATATTCCTGTATTGCAAAAGAAATTAAAGCTCGAGATAAGATGGTTTTAACCTTGGAGCTGTGCAACCAAAGATAAACCTAAAATTCTTTGAAAGTTTGCAGTAAGCATGATAGTTCACAGAAAAACTCTCATTATTTGTTCAAAAAATTTAGTTGATTTGATAATTACGTATTCATATTCCTCAAAAGACAAGAAAGATTTTGCTAATTTAGCTTTTATTTATTGAACATCTAACTGTTCAACAAATGTAACTCATTCAAGGAGTATGGGCTTGACATATGAGCATTACTGACATCTGGTGGTCAAACTAAATACATTTCTTAAATAAGAAAGGGTCCTCTATATGAGCAATCTAGTGAACTAAATAGGTAACTGCTACTGTTCTATCTGATATTTAATTTGGTTTTGAACACCAATAAATTCTATTTAAAATAAGTAATAATAGTCATGTCCATTTTAAGAAGAGTTTGGATCTATTTTCAAACACGCTGCTACTCTAGCCACATGTACTATTTCACATAATTCTTAGAAAAATCATGTGAAAGGTATATTGTCATGTTTGTGACTCCTGTGAATTGTACAGAGAAGCATGAGTCTCAGAGAGGTTAGGAAATGTTTTATCAACTATAAATCACAGAAAATTAATCTAAAGTTAAAGTAACCAGAAAGTGTCTCTGACTTCAGTGTTAACACCAAAGATAAGGTTGTTAAAAATTAAAATAATAGCCAGTGCTTATTTGTCAATAAATGTTTAATGTTTCTTAGCACTTTGTAATCATTATGTTATTAATTTTTTTTTTTTTTTTTTTTTTTTTTGCGGTGCTGGGGATTGAACCCAGGGCCTTGTGCTTGCGAGGCAAACGCTCTACCAACTGAGCTATATCCCCAGCCCGCAATCATTATATTATTATTTCATTACAACAATCTTATAAGTTGACATGATATTTTCTTATTTTCCATGAGAGAAAACCAAGACTGGCATATTAAGTTGACCAAAATCATAGAACTAATTAAGTGGATCAAAAGCCATGTCCTTAATCTGTACATTAAACTTATTCCCTTTATATAAATATTTGTCTGTTTTTATGTTTCTTATAATTAATTATGTATGGTGTTAGAGAAAATAAATGCTCATGTAATCATGTAATATAATTCTTACAGTAACAAACCTTGAGAGAGAGTTCAAGGTTTGGAAACAAGTTAAAATCACACAGGCGTATTTCTGAGCTGACTCTGAGGAGCTTCTGGGTTTTCCTAGAGTGCTCTGTTTTTGCTGTTGCTGCCTCTCTGCCAAATATAAATGCTCACTGAGTACCACACTGGGATTTAGATGTTGGTGTGAGGCCACTATGCCTTTGGCTGACTAGGCTTATGGGACTTGTTCAGGGGAGGGGACTGACTAGAGGATGCACAGATAGAAGGTCATCTTTCAGTAACCCAAAGTCTCTAACTGGAAACCAGAGCTCTGTCCTCAGGGATATGAAAATCTTCTGTTCCACATCCCAGGTCCAGAAACACTGCCTGCTGTGGAAGCTTTTCCCAGGGGACTAGAGTTCCTGTGAAATTTCTTGGCCCTGGCTTATGAGAACTCAGTCACATTCAGGTTGCAGTCCGTGGCATCCAGTCCTTGACAAATGACTTCTGAGATGCAGGGCAGAGGTAGGTGACTCGGCTCCCCTGGTAATGTTGGAAGAGAGCTCCAGTAACAGTAACCTAAGTGATCTGTAGGACAGTAGAGCTCCAGTGAATCAGCCAGAGTTTCTGCATAAACTGTAGAGGGCCATCTCCAAGGTATGTAGCAGGAGAGAGAGGAGCCATTGCTGAGAATAACCTGGATCGATTGCCACAAGGCAGACAATATGCAGAAGCACACAGCAAACATGCACAGAGACAAACAAGCAGACCAGTTTCAGCAAATGCAGGGACATATGCATAGTCACAAACATAAGAACAGATAATGTTACATGAGAACACTCATGGTAACCTATCATTTGGCATAAATGAAGTTTTTCCCTCTCTAAATCCTTTGATTTTGTCATTCAGAAGAGAAGCTCTGTGTAGTCAGTCATCCTGGGAGAAGGTTTATAGCACGTCCAAAATTGGAGAACAGAGGGGTCGAGAGATGGGAAGCCTATGAGCCTGTGTAGAGAGATTATTGAATATTCTGCCTCTAAGGATGGAAACCAGTCACTGGGAAGAGTTCATCAGCTGAACTAGGGAACTGAGTATCTGAAAGGGAAGAGAGAGGTTCAGAAGGGGAAAGGAAGAGAGCCTCAGAAAGTTATGGTGGAGAAAACCTTAGACAACATGCATGAAAGTGCATATAAAACAGAAAAAAGCACAAAGTACACAAAAGGTGAATATTGTTGCATCAGTAGTGGTCACTGTGATGGCAGCAGTTTGCAGGAGAGGTAGTGACATAGTATACTCTTTATTGTTGTTGCTGCTGATACGTCTATTGACAGGGGACATTCTGAATTTGTCATATATCTAAAGTACCACAGGACCTTTTTGAAAGAATATTAATAAATGATTCTAATGACAGCAGAAACCTTGCTTGAGACAAGGAAGCAAAATCATGCACTGCTAGGATTTAAGCCCCATGAAGTTGAAGACTTCTACTTAATGGTTGGGGTACACCTACAATTGGAGCAGCACCTCCCACATAGTCAGCACTCCATAAATACTTGTCATATGCGGGAACATTTATAATACACCTCAGGAGGACAGAAAGTGGTAGCACTGATAAGTTTGCAGATAATTCTGAATGTAGAAGGTGAGAAACTTAAGTCACTAGGAACAACTAGAACATGTAGCAATTTATAAGATTTCAGGATGCTGACACATGAGCTATATTTCATTTTAAAAACAATATAACAAATAAATCCATGTAAAATTGACCTCAACCCCAACCCACCACTCATTCTAAATTCTGTCTCAAGGAGTCAACAGGATTTCTAGAAAAAAAAAATTTACATATGTGTGTGTGTGTGTGTGTGTATGTGTGTTTAAATTTGTGAGGATATACGTGTGTATCCTTAATCCCTTTCCCTTCTCTTGGTCCCACACGGTCTTGCTCCCCGCTCCCTCTCATAGCAAGTGGACTACTGCTTCCCAATCATTAATTAATCTTATTAATAATTAAGGAGATTGTATTGATCTCTGAGAAGTTTTTCAAAAAAGAAAAATATGAAGGACCTTTTGTGAAAAGGAATGAATCCGGGGAAAGTTATGGTAAAAGATACCTTGTTAACTCAGTAGCAGTGAGAGGGAAGAAAAATTGATTGAATCACAATTTCTGAAGATTAACCCTACTAAATTGTTTTTTAATTGAACTTCTCTGGTCAACCTCCATCACTGGCAGCATGGTTCAACATAATGTCATCTCTAATCCAATGTCTGTGATCAGTTTGTAACTGAACTGGCTACATGTGCACGTGTGCCTTTTGTACACTTTGACAGTGCAAGCAGCTTGTGGTTTTTGAATTGCAGTTGAATCACGTTACACGGATACTTAAAATCTTACAGTCTTTCCCGTTGTTCCTAAAATAAGTTAAAGCTCCTTGGATTAACCACAGGGCCTACTTTCTGGTTCCCTGTGTCCTCTCATCTCATCCACCCTGTGCCTTCTGACTCAGCCCTGCTCACACTGAACTATCACTCCTTCATCTTTGCCACGTCATTCCCCACCACTCGAGTCTTTTCCAATCTTGTTCCATAAACTAGAAATGTTTTTCTTGCCCCAACTCACCCTTTCATTTATCAATTCTCATCCTTCTGCTATCGATGTAGTTAATGCCTCCTCAAGAAATCATTCCCAGGAAACCCTGACCAGGTTAGTTAAGCCCCTAGTGTATAGTAACTCCTCTTTGTAATCCAGTTGCCACTTTACATATACTTAAATGATTCGATCAGTGTTGATCCTCCTGGCTAGCCTATTTGACCCACAAGAGCAGGACCCAGGTTTTATTTTGTCTGTCTAGCTCTTCGAGCACTAATACATATACCCAGTGGTTACCTAATATTTAAGTGCACTTGAATGGAGAATTGACAGGAATTGATGAGTGTTTGGAACTGAAGAGTGAGGGAATGTAAAGAAGAGGAAAGTACTGAGGATATCTACAAGGTTTCTTTCCTGGGACAGTGTATGCATTACACCATTAACTAGGATTGAGAAAAACAGAAGAGCAATGATTTCAGAGTAAAGATGATCAACTTAGAACAAAACTTATGAAATAAGATGTGCCTCCATTACATCTGTGGAAGTCATTTTGTAAGCGGCTGATAAAGTACTGGGGAAGAAGTCTGCTACAAGCATATTTGTGAAAATCACTAGGAAAAATGAAAGAGGCAGTTACAGTTAGGGAAGTGAATGGAATCACAATTGTGAAATCTACCGGGTGAGTAGAGACTGCTCAAGGACAGACTGCTACCTAAGAGCAGATGAAGGAAGACAGGATAAGCAAACTTCATTGAGCATCTGAGGGTTAGAAGAAAAACTGGAAAGAGAAGTACTTTAAAACCCAAGAGAGAAGAACACTTCATGAATATGAGAAGAATGATAACAGCTTATTCCTGGTTGTAGCTAAAACACCCTTGAAATTCTTAATTATTTCCAATGTTCAGAAAAAAAATGCACAAAATGTGAAGTTCAGTTTGACCACAATTGGGAAATAACAATACTGTAAAGGTAGGTCAATTAGTGTTAGAGTTTTCAGTGTGATTTTATGAAATACCTACTTTTTTCACTAGGAAATGGGGCATTATTACCAGTTTCATTCTCAGGGATTAGAGGTCAGCTAACTCTTTTTTCATAAGGGAAAGAGATGAAAAATTTTTAACTTTGCCAGGCATATAGTCTCACTCATAAATACTCACTGCTGCCATGTAGAGTCAAAGCAACTGTAGACAATACCTAAGTTAATGGGAATGATTGTGTTCCAATAAAACTTTATTTACAAAACAAGTAGTGGACAAAATTTTATCCATGGGCCAAAGTTTGCAATCCTTGCTTCTGTAATTACTGCATTTTTAAAAAAATTATTTGAACATAAAACAGAGAAGAAAGGCTGTTTTAGACTTTAAGCCTACAAATATTTTTGTTCATTGGTAAGAGAATTACTAGAAATTTTTCATTTGTTGAGTTCAATTATGACAAAATTACTGAGGTTATTTAGAGTTAATTCATTGTGACAATATTAGTGGGCAAATTCAAATTCCTACACCAAAGCTAGTTTAAAACTTTAAGGGAACAATAAAACTTTCCAAAGCTAATTTTTTCTTTTTAGTTTTTATAGATTCATAATAATTATACATAACATTAGGATTTATTTTGACATAAATATAAATGCAAGGAATATAGTTTGCCCTAGTTAAGTTCCCAGTACTTGCCCTTATCTCTCCCTCCTCTATTCCCCTAGAGGAACAGGATCTCTACCTTACTGACTATTTATTTACATTTTTAAAAATTAGTATAGTGGTGAGATTCACTGTGTATATTTATATGCGTACATTGGAAAGTTAGGTCAGATTTATTCTACTGTTTTTCCCTTATCCCATCCATCCTCCCTCCCCCTCAATTCCTTTCTTCCACAGCTAACATTTTTAGAAAATATAGTTCTTATAATAAGTACAACCTTAAGGTTAAAAATAACAAGCACTTGATCAAAAGCTGCGTATCACAGAAAAGTACATGAATTTAAAATCATAGGGAGCTATGAAAGTATAAAATACAACTTAAACATAAACTTTGCTCCTTTTGCTGATTTTTTTCTCATTGTGTTCTTTTTTATAATCATTCATCTTATTTTTTAACTATTCTTTTTATTTGTTCTATTTATACATGACAGTAAAGTGCATTTTGACACATCATACATAAATGGAGTACAACTTCTCATTTATCTGGTGATACATAATGTAGTTACATAGGTCATGTAATCATATATGCACATAGGGTGATAATGTCCAGTTCATTCTACTATCCTTCCTACCCCCATTTACCCTCCCCTCTCTGTCTGCTACAAAATATCTCTATTCTCTCCCACTTATTGTGAATTAACATCTGCATATCAGAGAAAACATTTTGTTTTTGATTCTTTGGGATTGGCTTATTTTGCTTAGCATGATATTCGCCAGTTCCATCCATTTACTGGCAAATACCATAATTTCATTCTTCTTTAAGCCTGAGCAATATTATGTATATATACCACATTTTTTTTATCTGTTCATCTGCTGAAGGGCACCTACGTTGGTTCCATAGTTTAGCTATTTTGAATTGAGCTGCTATAAATATTGATGTGGCTACATCACTAAAGTATGCTGATTTTAAGTCCTTTGGGTATAAACCTAGGAGTGGAATGACTGGGTCAAATGGTGGTTCCATTCCAAGTTTTTTTAGGAATTTTCATACTGCTTTCCATAATGGTCACACCAATTCGCAGTCCACCAGTACCTTTTTCCCCACATCCTTGCCAACATTTATTGTTGTTCCATTGTGTTCTTAATCCCACAAAATTTAGGTATTCCTTATTCATTCTTATTTTATTGATAAGGAAAAAATAATTTAGCTCTATAATTTTTTTCTGTTAAGTTTTTTTTCTGCAGCTTCCTCATTAATATAACTAATATTATTGGGATTTATAACCTCTATTTTTATTTAGTCTTCATAAATATCCTAGATAAATGAAACATGTTAAGCTAATTATAATTGTATTACACCATTAGGAGGTGATTATCATATAGGCAATTATGGTTGATATTCTAGAAGTATTGGATTGGAGGAAGCATGGAAACTGGAATATCACATAGGACAATTTAGTAATAGTTCAGATGAACAAAGTCAGGCATTCATATCATTAAAAATAAAAATAGGTAGAAAAATAGAAAGTAAAACATAGATACAAATAGAAATTACAAAAATCAAACCAATGGGGCATAGTAACTATATGTGGAACTGCTCAAGATATTCACTGCCTAGATACAACTAGCCCAGTCTCTATCTGTATCCCACCCATAACCCAGAGCCTATCACAGAGCATACCTTGTCAAGTTACTAATTATGTCCTACCTAGTCTCATTTGCACACACCTAAGTACCATATCATTTTACAGCTTGCCTCCTTGCCATAAAGGAAGTCACAATCCAGAGTAGAATATAAGGCACCAGACATATTCAATTATTAGAGTAAACTAGCCTGCATCCAACTTAGACATATTATTTTCCATCACTATATCAGAAACTAGCTACAGAATTAATACAAACTAGACTGTTGAGGCAGTCTAGGCAAGTACTTAGCCTCGGACTTGCTCTAACTTTAAAAAAGAGAGACATTGCAACTGCCACTTCCCAGGTAGTATGAATGGATCATCCATTTACATAATGTGCATGAAGAAAATAGAATAGAAGATCATAAATTATAAAAGGCTCTGAAAAATATCTGGGTGTATTCAATGTTTTCTGTTCAGCTAAGGAATGTAAAGTGTTGAATGATGCAATTTTTCAGTTCCAGGAAGGAGCATTGTTTTCTTGGAATTATGTAAGAGCCTCCAATTGTGTCTAAATTTCTTAATTTTATCCCATAGTTCAGATCTAAGCATCAGATATGCAATCCTCCACTTTTATTGGATTTTTCCCACACAGGACCATTTTAATTTCTCAGGTATATTTTGCAAGAATGTGTCATTACCCTGAACCTCCAGATGGGTTGAGTTATCATCTCCCCCTCAATCACAGTATCATAGTCTGATGATATTCTACACACATACACACACACACTCCATCTCAGTTATTCTTTACATCCTCATTAATAATTACAATTAACAGTGAATATTTGCCCATTTAATACCACATGCAGTTTCTTCTTTTGAGACTGAAGGGACAAAAGACATAAAATTTCAGCATTGATGTCATATTTATAAATTTTCCACATGATTTTCTGTAAAAGTGAGGCAAATATTTCAAAGCAAAAGTTTTTGTTAAATGTACCTGAAATTCCCTTTCTAGGTCTCCTCTGCTGGGTTATGGAATTAAAAAAATGGACTTTATGTTTCTCCAAGAAATAGGCAACATACTATGACAGAAGTCAGCATCTGTCACTGGAAGCAAGAAAACTCCTATCAGAAATGTGTCTACAACCAGTTCCCACCAACATGCTTCATATCAACCCCACACAATTCCACCCTTCCTCCTTTCTTCTGATGGGCATCCCAGGGCTGGAAGATGTGCACATCTGGATCGGTTTCCCCTTCTTTGCAGTGTATCTAATAGTCCTCCTGGGGAACATCATTATCTTGTTTATGATTCAGACTGAGCACAGTCTCCATCAACCAATGTTTTACTTCCTGGCCTTGTTGGCCTGCACTGATCTGGGCTTGTCCACAGCCACCATCCCCAAGATGCTGGGCATTTTTAGTTCAATTTCAGAGAGATTGTGTTTGCTGCCTGCATCACACAGATGTACACCATCCACATATGCACTGGCCTGGAATCTGCGGTGCTGACAGTCATGGCCATAGATCACTATATTGCCATCTGCAACCCCCTGAGATACAGCATGATCCTCACCAACAAGGTGATAGCCATTCTGGGCATAGTCATCATTGTCAGGACTTTGGTGTTCATGACTCCTTTCATATTTCTTATCCTGAGATTACCTTTCTGTGGTGTCTGGATTATCCCCCATACCTACTGTGAACACATGGGTTTGGCAAAGTTAGCTTGTGCCAGTATTAGGGTCAATGTTATTTATGGCTTAATTGCTTTCTCAGTGGGATACATTGACCTTTCTGTGATTGGATTTTCCTATATGCGAATTCTCCAAGCAGTCTTCCATCTCCCTTCCTGGGATACCCGGATGAAGGCACTCAGCACCTGTGGCTCCCATGTCTGTGTCATGTTGGCTTTCTACCTGCCAGCCCTCTTTTCCTTCATGACACACCGCTTCTGCCACAATATCCTTCACTACATTCACATACTTTTGGCAAATCTGTATGTGGTTGTTCCCCCTGACCTTAACCTGTTATCTATGGGGTCAGGACAAAACAGATAAGAGAGCGAGTACTAAGGATGCTGAATCCTAAAAGCCATTGAATTTAGCTCCAAGAGGATCTTCCACAGTAGGCCAGTAAGGCAGTAATGAGATCACACCAGAGGTAAACACTGGAAATATTTTTGTTAAACTTCCACAATAAATCACTAATGATATCAAAGATGAATAACAGAAACATTTTTGTTTAACTCCTCTGACATTCCCACACAAGCCAATCTCATTATGTGTCCCTCCATGGCTCTTAACTCCAGAACACCAGGTATAGTACAGACATTTCACAACAATCTCTTTACTCTGGTCCATGAAAAGTACAAAATAATGCTCATATTTAAGCCTACTGATATCTCAAAATTCCTGAAGGGAGAAAGAGGTTTTGCAAAAACTTGTTGCACCAACAAGTGCCTTGAATAACTTCCTCCCACATGGAGAGTCTCTCCATTCACATGTCAGAAGCTCAGGTTCATGAGTAGGAAAATGATGTGGGGTTTCATGAAAACCAACCAAAATACAGTGGCCAGAAAAATTAACTGAGAATCATGAAATGTATACTTGAATTCAGGCTCTGGCCTTATCTGGAAATTTGACCTGAGAATTACACTTAAAACTCTTTGAGCATCAATATCCCTGTCCATAAAATGTTATGAAATGAT
>JAJEJO010054687.1:0-17129 GCA_020662805.1 Glaucomys volans | reverse complement strand
TCTTCCATAAAAAATAAACCATGTCACTTAGATTTATTGTTCCCAGTATTGTAGGAAAAGAAACTGATCTGGAAAGTAAAGGAATTTGCCCAAAGGTTTCCAGCTAGCAAGTGGCACAGCAGGATTTTAAGCCATTTTAAGTATGAATGGTTCGAAGTACTAATACTCTTACTGCTGTACTAAAGTCAGAGAAATAAAGATTCAGAAGAGAAAAAGACATCACGAGCTCAATGATCTTAGCACTGTGTGCAGTAGAAGGGGAAGATCTTCAACTAATACAAATTTGGCTTTTGCAATGGACTGCAGGGCTGGGATCTTTGTCACTGTGCATGTATCACTTTGCCTTCCAGAAATAATCTTCTGGATCACACTGTCTGCCACTGCTTGTGGCTCAGAGCTACAGCAGGTAGAAGGGAAGCACCCTGGTCTAAACTGTGACAGGGTAAGTGCCCTGATATACTATGAAAGACTAGTCTACTATGCCACTCCCCTGGAAACTTCTTCCTCTGAGTGAAGGGTCAGGCTGAAAACCTCCACTCTGAAGATGAGACTGACCCTGGACTGAAATTCCATGACATATCACCCTAGCTATTTCCACAGAGCTTTCCAAATTGCACAAACAGCTTCTCTGATTTCTCAGCCTGGCATCTTCCCCTCAACTCTGGCAAATGTCCTCTTCCTCAGACATGTACAATACTCTCCAGTTTCTCTAGGATTAAAAGACACTCCTTTCCTTCTCATACAGAAAAGGAGATTATTAACTCCCTTGCCTAGATATTTCTAATATGCAGTAACTACCTGGCAAAGTTACAGGAAAACTGACATATGTGACAACATGCATAATATAATACCCTCCTCCACTCCGCTCCTCTCTGTCTCTTCTTACACACACACACACACACACACACACACACACACACACACACAAACTAGGAATCAAATCCTCATATTTCAATGTTAGGGAAATTAAAACCAATATTGCTTTGTTCTTTGACCTGAGTAGCAACCATTCTATAGGCAAAGAATGATGGAATCAGGTTATGTTAGTTGCTTCAGAGTTTTACAGTATCCTGGGGATACAAAGGATTAAAAAAAAAAGATGCTTTGTTATTTTTAAGGGACCAAGGAAGATTCTTTAACAATGATTTAATTCTAGTATCAATAAAACTTGTTAGATATTTGATCTGTTCATACCTGAAGGAAGGCATGATTTTAGGACATATCATAATGTTAGATGTTGTCTATTGGTGTTGTATGTTGTAAGGAAGATAAATATAGTTTGATAAGCAAAAGGTATTTTTAGAAGTTTATTAGGGTACTGTAGAATAAATAAGAGACTGGGGATATGGGATTGAAAACTAAGTCAGTTCCTTAAGATGAGGAAACATAAGAAATTAGCAATGCTCTCATAGAATAAATAGAGTAGTTAGGGAAGCATGGTTCAAATGAGGAAAATTCTAAGACAGACATCTGATTGATCTTCCTTTTGTCATGTGGCTACATTAGATTCTTGTTGTAAATCCTTACATTTATATCAAATCAAAACACTGATGATGGTATATGTCAGCAATTCTTTTTTGAATTTAGAATTTTTTATTTTATTTTTCTCCTGTTGTAGACTATTTTTTCTTTTTCTTTTTTTTTCCCTTACACTGGTGCATCACAATGGTAGACAACAGTGGGATTCTTTATTACATGTCTGTACATGTACTCAATATAACCATATCATTTGATCCATTTCATTCCCCAGTACCTCCCCTTTTCTCTCCCCTGCTCCCTTTTCCCTGGTCCCTTTCCCTACTGATTGGACATTTTAACTCTAGACAATCCGAGAAACATCAGACATGGTGACTTCCCCAAAGTAAGGGATGGAAGTTAACACCATAAAATGTGAATATACACTACATTGTGAAATATTTCCAGTTCTTTCAAAGAGCTCATGAATTAGAAAAAATGAAGCCATGGGCAATATTGCCTGTGGTAGATCTCAGAACAATAATACATGAAGAGTAATTTTCAATTACCCCGAAAGGAGCAGAATCCCAGATGTTTATAAATTAACTACCCATATCATTCCTTCCAACCCTCTAATTGATGTCTTCCTGTCTCTCCAGGACCTTGATAAGAGAAGATTCTAATGAAAACAAGGTCACTTTTACTGACAGCAGTTTGTTAACACTCACTAAGACAATGCCATCCATCAATAATACCCAGGTCCATCCCCCCTTCTTTATCCTGCTAGGAATACCAGGATTGGAAACTGTACACATCTGGATTGCTTTCCCCTTCTGCATTGTGTACCTGACCTCCCTGGTGGGGAACATCACCATTCTCTTTGTGATCAAGACTGAACACAGTCTTCATCAGCCCATGTTCTACTTCCTGGCCATGTTGTCCATGATTGATCTGGGTCTATCTACATCCACCATCCCCAAAATGCTGGGCATCTTCTGGTTCAATCTCCAAGAGATCAGTTTTGGAGGCTGCCTTGCTCAGATGTTCTTCATTCACATGTTCACTGGCATGGAGACTGTTTTGCTGGTGGTCATGGCTTATGACCGCTTTGTTGCCATCTGCAATCCTCTGCAGTATACTACGATCCTCACGAATAAAACCATCAGCATCCTAGCCTCTGTTGTCGTTGGAAGAAATTTAATTCTTGTCACCCCATTTGTGTTTCTCATTCTGCGACTGCCCTTCTGTGGGAATCACATCATGCCTCATACATACTGTGAGCACATGGGTCTTGCCCGACTGGCCTGTGCACCCATCAAGGTCAACATAATCTATGGACTCATGGTGATTTCTAATATTATTGTGGATGTGATCCTGATTGCCTCTTCCTATGTGCTTATCCTTCGAGCTGTCTTCCGCCTTCCCTCTCAAGATGCACGACTAAAGGCTCTCAATACTTGTGGTTCCCATGTCTGTGTCATGCTGTGCTTCTACACACCAGCATTTTTTTCTTTTATGACACATCGCTTTGGCCATAACATTCCCCAGTACATCCATATTCTTTTGGCTAACCTATATGTGGTCATCCCACCTGCCCTTAACCCTGTCATTTATGGAGTTAGGACCAAGCAGATTCGAGAGCATGTTGTAAAGATATTTGTACAAAAAGAATAGTTCTATATAAAGTTTGGGTAAGAATATTTATATATGATTCGAGTTATAAGTAGCTCCATTTTAGACATTCCATAACACTAGCTTATGGTTACATCTTTCATTTTGATTGGAAGTGGTTTAGCACTGACAGCAAAACTAGCTGTGCTGCCCATTCTCCCCATCTCCTTCCACGTACCTGGACAAAAGTAAAGACTGATAGAGAAGATGCTGGAGATATCAGTAGTGTTCAAGTAGAACTCTCTCCATCTCTCCATATATCTTGTCTGAGGTAAGTTGGGATCCTTGAAGAACACAGATCTAATAATATTTTAGGTGAAAAAATAAGGTTCAATCCATGGGTTAATAGCAATGTCTGGATGAGAACATCTAATGCTCTACCATTTTCTATCCTTCACAGTGAAACTAAAGTCTGTCTTCATCTTTGATTTATTTTTATTTTAATGTCCTTTCAGCTTTATTCTTACTATCATTTCCAACATTCAGTGCTATTTCCATACACCAGATACAGCTGAGGATTGTGGTTTGCTTTAAAATAAGTGAAAGAAATGCTGAACTAAAATTTGTGACTGACTATAGAACTCTTGCTTAAAAATCAGAAGTGTCCTTCATGTCCTGTGCATTGAAAATATTGTCTAGGCCTGTAGGACAATATGTAAAATACTAAAAAAGTATACCAGAATATATATATATATATATTGGGGGGGTGCTGGGGATTGAACCCAGGGCCTTGTGCTTGCGAGGTAGGCACTCTACCAACTGAGCTATATCCCCAGTCCTACCAGAATATATTATTAGAAAATAGGGCAGGTAGACCCAAAAACATAGGAGAGCAATTGTATTCAGTTTCTATGGACCTCGGCAACTCTTGGTATCAAACGTGATCCCAACTAAGTACAATTCCTGCACCTATAGCACCTTGTGGCATTTCCTAGATCTATGTGCATGGGTTATAATTTGATTTGGGGTTTTTTTTGGTTTGTTTTTTGCTTTTTTGCATGTGGTGTTATTGTTGTTTTATGGCCTCTGCTTCAAACTCTTAAAATTTAATGGGAACATCAATTTTTAAAGATGGAAATACATTTAAACCTGATCCATCCCATTATCTTACAAATAAAAAGACTGAGGTCCAAGGAAACAGAGGCACTCATGTACATAAAATAGATAATGTCACACCCATCTTTAACATCATTTTCATGTACCAAGAGAAAGAAGATCACTCAGACAAATTCTTTTAACAAGCAATTCTTAACTCATAGAAGATTTGAGTACAAAATATTCTACGGAAATATGTGAGGTCCCACCATGGGTCTCAAAAGTCCAGAAAAGTGGGCAATAGAAAATAGCCTAGGATGGGTGTTGATAAGGAAGAGGGAGACTCTGGAAACTCTGAGTGTGGGTGCAATAGATCAGTAATAAACAGTGACTGAACTTGGTCTGGTCTTTATCACCGTGGTCCATGGTATTGAGTGGTAAGCATCCTAGGTACTACACACAAGCAAGCTAAATAAAAAAGTTTTTTTCTACTTTCAGTGATATTAAGATGTCTGTATAAGGCAAATTATACATGTAGCATATATAAGGCAAATTTCCAGTTATGTATATTTATGGGAATGGGAAAACTTAACCATAAACATAATAGTACACACAGTGTGGATTGCAGCACACAGTAATGCTGGCTGTAAAGTGGTTCATAATCAAACTGCAATACCAAACTTTTGCCTGGGGATGTAGCACTGTGATAGAGTGTTTGTCTAGCATAAGCAAGGCACTGGGTTTCATCCCTAGTACACGGGGGCACAGTGGGGGTGTGGGGGGCGGTGGAGAGATAAGAAAGAAAAAGCTTAGACTCAGCTAAGTAGAGTCCCTAATTTGAGCTCCCTTGTCAGGAAAACATGAGTAGCTTCTTCAAAAATTTAGAAGTCTACTTCTGGTGCATAATGACAATAAGGCTCTCTGGGTGATGACCCCGAACCTAACTTGCAGACTTTCAATTCTCCTCTGCAGAGAACTCTGTGAATATCTTCCTCCTGTACCCACCAGTTTGTGGAGTTACCCATTTTCCCTAAGAAGCTCTGGGATTCATGCCTTTTGGGCTGTCCTAGGGTCCCATAGCTGGGACTTGGTTTCCAGAGAGTGGTTTGGTGAACAGATGAACTTTCCCTCTGAACAGCATAGTTTTCTTCATGAAATCACACAAATCACACCATAAGGATGCTGACATGTGATTTCGGGTGATTCTTAGATCAGACCCAAGATGTAGTCAGGACTCTGCTTTACCAAAGTTTCATCATTGAACCTTGGGCTCATGCCATGTGTTAGGGCTGTATGTTGAATCTCACCTCTCTGTGTCACGCTGCCTTCTATCTTTAATGTTGAGAGTGGCAGAGAGAGCACAGACATCGTTTACTTTATCACCATCCCCCAGCCCTGGCACCAGGACCCAGAGTGGTCATTCTAACACCTCAGCAGGTTCCACATCACCTGTCAGGCATCTGCACAAAAGTGACTGCATTAATCTTCTCCAAAGTTCTCTTGTTGTTGTTGTTGTTGTTGTTGTTGTTGTTGTTGTTGTTGTTTTTAAGTACTGGGGATTGAACCCAGGGACTCTGAGCTACTCCAAAGTCCTTGAGAGATCATTACTCTGCAATGCCACTGTATACCTTCAATCTATGTCCTGCTTGACCTTCCATGTATGGATGAGAATGTTCTTCCCACCCTGCCCACAGCACATTGCCCCTACTGTATGTGAACAGAAGTGATATGGTCAGCATTAGAAGAGATCACCTACAAATGCAGAAACTAGGGTCTAAATAGTTCAAGTGGTTGGAAGTTGTTTTTCTACAGTTATGCTATAAAGTTCCCAACAAAAAATTAACATGAACAGAAAAAATGATCATTCACATTTTTTAGAATGCTATGGTTAAACCTGGTATTTGTGGTCAATACTAATGAAACACAAAAAGAAACTTAGGGCCAGGCGTGGTGGTGCATGCCTGTAATCCCAGTGACTTGGGAAGCTGAGGCAGGATGATCCCAAGTTCAAAGCCAGCCTCAGCAACTTAGCAAGGCCCTGCAAGTCAGTGAGACCCTGTCTCATAATAAAAAATTAACAAGGGCAAGAGATGTGGCTCAGTGACTAAGTGCCCCTGGGTAAAATTCCCAGTACTGAAAAATTAATTGGTTGATTGATTGATTAAGTTTAGATATAGGAATTGTGGACATTTTAGGGAAACCACAAGGGACATTATGGACAGTAATTGTAGAGATATTGACAGATCCTCACTGGAAGAGGTGCAGGGGTTCCTAGAATCTAGAGACCAAGAGAGCATTGTGGAAAAACCTACATGTCAGGAATTGAGATTTATTGTGAAGAACTCACAGGGCCCATGGTGACACTCAGGCCACCTGCAGTAAGGGAGCAGCAGAACCAAAACAAATATCCTGACCACACTCTCCTGCTGCCCTTCTGTTGGCATGTTACCTTTTCTGAAACCAACGTGATACCATAGATCAAAGGAAAATATCACTGCAGCACATAGTCCTGAGTCTTCAGCACAGGGTATAGACTGCACCTGGAAAGTCAAAGGAGGACACCAACAGCACACCAGCCCACATAAATGAAGAGCTAAACAGGGAGGAACAATCTAAACAGACTTGAAGGCCAGCATTTTTATGTGTCCCTTTTCAATGACTTCTTTGATATTTATTTCAGAATTTTATCTCTATTACTAGGTACTATCTCCCTTTTTGTTCTGAGTTGTTAGAATAGTGCTATATTACTTTGCATCCTTTTAAATAGCCCAAGAGTTATCTAAAATAATGTTGATTTAAAAAATCATTTGCACTGATACAGTTTGATAGCAAAGCTAGTATGTTTGCACTGAGGTTGGCATAGGGGAAATAAAACAAACCATGTAATCGCCATACATATTCCATGTTTGTACTCCTAGGTTTCTCAAATAGTTTTATAAGATTAATTCTCCAAGGTTCAAAGTGGAGTGAAGAAACAACTGACATGCTAAGGGTATGCTTTCATACATTTTATAAGATTCACAGGTACTAAAAAAAATTACACTTTCTAAAACCTTGACAAACATTGTAATTCAAACACATCAACATAATAACGTATGGTAAGATTATCAAATTTTAAAAGGAATATCTAAATGATCAGGATAAGTCACCTTTGTTCTTTATATTTGTTCGTCGTAGTTATACAGAGTAGTGGGGTTCATTTTGACATAAACATAAAAGCATAGAACATAGTTTAATCCACTGCAATCCCCAGTACCTCCTCTTTCTTTTTATATTCCTGTATTGCAAAAGAAATTAAAGCTCGAGATAAGATGGTTTTAACCTTGGAGCTGTGCAACCAAAGATAAACCTAAAATTCTTTGAAAGTTTGCAGTAAGCATGATAGTTCACAGAAAAACTCTCATTATTTGTTCAAAAAATTTAGTTGATTTGATAATTACGTATTCATATTCCTCAAAAGACAAGAAAGATTTTGCTAATTTAGCTTTTATTTATTGAACATCTAACTGTTCAACAAATGTAACTCATTCAAGGAGTATGGGCTTGACATATGAGCATTACTGACATCTGGTGGTCAAACTAAATACATTTCTTAAATAAGAAAGGGTCCTCTATATGAGCAATCTAGTGAACTAAATAGGTAACTGCTACTGTTCTATCTGATATTTAATTTGGTTTTGAACACCAATAAATTCTATTTAAAATAAGTAATAATAGTCATGTCCATTTTAAGAAGAGTTTGGATCTATTTTCAAACACGCTGCTACTCTAGCCACATGTACTATTTCACATAATTCTTAGAAAAATCATGTGAAAGGTATATTGTCATGTTTGTGACTCCTGTGAATTGTACAGAGAAGCATGAGTCTCAGAGAGGTTAGGAAATGTTTTATCAACTATAAATCACAGAAAATTAATCTAAAGTTAAAGTAACCAGAAAGTGTCTCTGACTTCAGTGTTAACACCAAAGATAAGGTTGTTAAAAATTAAAATAATAGCCAGTGCTTATTTGTCAATAAATGTTTAATGTTTCTTAGCACTTTGTAATCATTATGTTATTAATTTTTTTTTTTTTTTTTTTTTTTTTTGCGGTGCTGGGGATTGAACCCAGGGCCTTGTGCTTGCGAGGCAAACGCTCTACCAACTGAGCTATATCCCCAGCCCGCAATCATTATATTATTATTTCATTACAACAATCTTATAAGTTGACATGATATTTTCTTATTTTCCATGAGAGAAAACCAAGACTGGCATATTAAGTTGACCAAAATCATAGAACTAATTAAGTGGATCAAAAGCCATGTCCTTAATCTGTACATTAAACTTATTCCCTTTATATAAATATTTGTCTGTTTTTATGTTTCTTGTAATTAATTATGTATGGTGTTAGAGAAAATAAATGCTCATGTAATCATGTAATATAATTCTTACAGTAACAAACCTTGAGAGAGAGTTCAAGGTTTGGAAACAAGTTAAAATCACACAGGCGTATTTCTGAGCTGACTCTGAGGAGCTTCTGGGTTTTCCTAGAGTGCTCTGGTTTTGCCGTTGCTGCCTTTCTGCCAAATATAAATGCTCACTGAGTACCACACTGGGATTTAGATGTTGGTGTGAGGCCACTATGCCTTTGGCTGACTAGGCTTATGGGACTTGTTCAGGGGAGGGGACTGACTAGAGGATGCACAGATAGAAGGTCATCTTTCAGTAACCCAAAGTCTCTAAGTGGAAACCAGAGCTCTGTCCTCAGGGATATGAAAATCTTCTGTTCCACATCCCAGGTCCAGAAACACTGCCTGCTGTGGAAGCTTTTCCCAGGGGACTAGAGTTCCTGTGAAATTTCTTGGCCCTGGCTTATGAGAACTCAGTCACATTCAGGTTGCAGTCCGTGGCATCCAGTCCTTGACAAATGACTTCTGAGATGCAGGGCAGAGGTAGGTGACTCGGCTCCCCTGGTAATGTTGGAAGAGAGCTCCAGTAACAGTAACCTAAGTGATCTGTAGGACAGTAGAGCTCCAGTGAATCAGCCAGAGTTTCTGCATAAACTGTAGAGGGCCATCTCCAAGGTATGTAGCAGGAGAGAGAGGAGCCATTGCTGAGAAAAACCTGGATCGATTGCCACAAGGCAGACAATATGCAGAAGCACACAGCAAACATGCACAGAGACAAACAAGCAGACCAGTTTCAGCAAATGCAGGGACATATGCATAGTCACAAACATAAGAACAGATAATGTTACATGAGAACACTCATGGTAACCTATCATTTGGCATAAATGAAGTTTTTCCCTCTCTAAATCCTTTGATTTTGTCATTCAGAAGAGAAGCTCTGTGTAGTCAGTCATCCTGGGAGAAGGTTTATAGCACGTCCAAAATTGGAGAACAGAGGGGTCGAGAGATGGGAAGCCTATGAGCCTGTGTAGAGAGATTATTGAATATTCTGCCTCTAAGGATGGAAACCAGTCACTGGGAAGAGTTCATCAGCTGAACTAGGGAACTGAGTATCTGAAAGGGAAGAGAGAGGTTCAGAAGGGGAAAGGAAGAGAGCCTCAGAAAGTTATGGTGGAGAAAACCTTAGACAACATGCATGAAAGTGCATATAAAACAGAAAAAAGCACATAAAAGGTGAATATTGTTGCATCAGTAGTGGTCACTGTGATGGCAGCAGTTTGCAGGAGAGGTAGTGACATAGTGTACGCTTTATTGTTGTTGCTGCTGATACGTCTATTGACAGGGGACATTCTGAATTTGTCATATATCTAAAGTACCACAGGACCTTTTTGAAAGAATATTAATAAATGATTCTAATGACAGCAGAAACCTTGCTTGAGACAAGGAAGCAAAATCATGCACTGCTAGGATTTAAGCCCCATGAAGTTGAAGACTTCTACTTAATGGTTGGGGTACACCTACAATTGGAGCAGCACCTCCCACATAGTCAGCACTCCATAAATACTTGTCATATGCGGGAACATTTATAATACACCTCAGGAGGACAGAAAGTGGTAGCACTGATAAGTTTGCAGATAATTCTGAATGTAGAAGGTGAGAAACTTAAGTCACTAGGAACAACTAGAACATGTAGCAATTTATAAGATTTCAGGATGCTGACACATGAGCTATATTTCATTTTAAAAACAATATAACAAATAAATCCATGTAAAATTGACCTCAACCCCAACCCACCACTCATTCTAAATTCTGTCTCAAGGAGTCAACAGGATTTCTAGAAAAAAAAAATTTACATATGTGTGTGTGTGTGTGTGTGTGTGTGTGTGTGTGTTTAAATTTGTGAGGATATACGTGTGTATCCTTAATCCCTTTCCCTTCTCTTGGTCCCACACGGTCTTGCTCCCCGCTCCCTCTCATAGCAAGTGGACTACTGCTTCCCAATCATTAATTAATCTTATTAATAATTAAGGAGATTGTATTGATCTCTGAGAAGTTTTTCAAAAAGGAAAAATATGAAGGACCTTTTGTGAAAAGGAATGAATCCGGGGAAAGTTATGGTAAAAGATACCTTGTTAACTCAGTAGCAGTGAGAGGGAAGAAAAATTGATTGAATCACAATTTCTGAAGATTAACCCTACTAAATTGTTTTTTAATTGAACTTCTCTGGTCAACCTCCATCACTGGCAGCATGGTTCAACATAATGTCATCTCTAATCCAATGTCTGTGATCAGTTTGTAACTGAACTGGCTACATGTGCACGTGTGCCTTTTGTACACTTTGACAGTGCAAGCAGCTTGTGGTTTTTGAATTGCAGTTGAATCACGTTACACGGATACTTAAAATCTTACAGTCTTTCCCGTTGTTCCTAAAATAAGTTAAAGCTCCTTGGATTAACCACAGGGCCTACTTTCTGGTTCCCTGTGTCCTCTCATCTCATCCACCCTGTGCCTTCTGTCTCAGCCCTGCTCACACTGAACTATCACTCCTTCATCTTTGCCACGTCATTCCCTACCACTCAAGTCTTTTCCAATCTTGTTCCATAAACTAGAAATGTTTTTCTTGCCCCAACTCACCCTTTCATTTATCAATTCTCATCCTTCTGCTATCGATGTAGTTAATGCCTCCTCAAGAAATCATTCCCAGGAAACCCTGACCAGGTTAGTTAAGCCCCTAGTGTATAGTAACTCCTCTTTGTAATCCAGTTGCCACTTTACATATACTTAAATGATTCGATCAGTGTTGATCCTCCTGGCTAGCCTATTTGACCCACAAGAGCAGGACCCAGGTTTTATTTTGTCTGTCTAGCTCTTCGAGCACTAATACATATACCCAGTGGTTACCTAATATTTAAGTGCACTTGAATGGAGAATTGACAGGAATTGATGAGTGTTTGGAACTGAAGAGTGAGGGAATGTAAAGAAGAGGAAAGTACTGAGGATATCTACAAGGTTTCTTTCCTGGGACAGTGTATGCATTACACCATTAACTAGGATTGAGAAAAACAGAAGAGCAATGATTTCAGAGTAAAGATGATCAACTTAGAACAAAACTTATGAAATAAGATGTGCCTCCATTACATCTGTGGAAGTCATTTTGTAAGCGGCTGATAAAGTACTGGGGAAGAAGTCTGCTACAAGCATATTTGTGAAAATCACTAGGAAAAATGAAAGAGGCAGTTACAGTTAGGGAAGTGAATGGAATCACAATTGTGAAATCTACCGGGTGAGTAGAGACTGCTCAAGGACAGACTGCTACCTAAGAGCAGATGAAGGAAGACAGGATAAGCAAACTTCATTGAGCATCTGAGGGTTAGAAGAAAAACTGGAAAGAGAAGTACTTTAAAACCCAAGAGAGAAGAACACTTCATGAATATGAGAAGAATGATAACAGCTTATTCCTGGTTGTAGCTAAAACACCCTTGAAATTCTTAATTATTTCCAATGTTCAGAAAAAAAATGCACAAAATGTGAAGTTCAGTTTGACCACAATTGGGAAATAACAATACTGTAAAGGTAGGTCAATTAGTGTTAGAGTTTTCAGTGTGATTTTATGAAATACCTACTTTTTTCACTAGGAAATGGGGCATTATTACCAGTTTCATTCTCAGGGATTAGAGGTCAGCTAACTCTTTTTTCATAAGGGAAAGAGATGAAAAATTTTTAACTTTGCCAGGCATATAGTCTCACTCATAAATACTCACTGCTGCCATGTAGAGTCAAAGCAACTGTAGACAATACCTAAGTTAATGGGAATGATTGTGTTCCAATAAAACTTTATTTACAAAACAAGTAGTGGACAAAATTTTATCCATGGGCCAAAGTTTGCAATCCTTGCTTCTGTAATTACTGCATTTTTAAAAAAATTATTTGAACATAAAACAGAGAAGAAAGGCTGTTTTAGACTTTAAGCCTACAAATATTTTTGTTCATTGGTAAGAGAATTACTAGAAATTTTTCATTTGTTGAGTTCAATTATGACAAAATTACTGAGGTTATTTAGAGTTAATTCATTGTGACAATATTAGTGGGCAAATTCAAATTCCTACACCAAAGCTAGTTTAAAACTTTAAGGGAACAATAAAACTTTCCAAAGCTAATTTTTTCTTTTTAGTTTTTATAGATTCATAATAATTATACATAACATTAGGATTTATTTTGACATAAATATAAATGCAAGGAATATAGTTTGCCCTAGTTAAGTTCCCAGTACTTGCCCTTATCTCTCCCTCCTCTATTCCCCTAGAGGAACAGGATCTCTACCTTACTGACTATTTATTTACATTTTTAAAAATTAGTATAGTGGTGAGATTCACTGTGTATATTTATATGCGTACATTGGAAAGTTAGGTCAGATTTATTCTACTGTTTTTCCCTTATCCCATCCATCCTCCCTCCCCCTCAATTCCTTTCTTCCACAGCTAACATTTTTAGAAAATATAGTTCTTATAATAAGTACAACCTTAAGGTTAAAAATAACAAGCACTTGATCAAAAGCTGCGTATCACAGAAAAGTACATGAATTTAAAATCATAGGGAGCTATGAAAGTATAAAATACAACTTAAACATAAACTTTGCTCCTTTTGCTGATTTTTTTCTCATTGTGTTCTTTTTTATAATCATTCATCTTATTTTTTAACTATTCTTTTTATTTGTTCTATTTATACATGACAGTAAAGTGCATTTTGACACATCATACATAAATGGAGTACAACTTCTCATTTATCTGGTGATACATAATGTAGTTACATAGGTCATGTAATCATATATGCACATAGGGTGATAATGTCCAGTTCATTCTACTATCCTTCCTACCCCCATTTACCCTCCCCTCTCTGTCTGCTACAAAATATCTCTATTCTCTTCCACTTATTGTGAATTAACATCTGCATATCAGAGAAAACATTTTGTTTTTGATTCTTTGGGATTGGCTTATTTTGCTTAGCATGATATTCGCCAGTTCCATCCATTTACTGGCAAATACCATAATTTCATTCTTCTTTAAGCCTGAGCAATATTATGTATATATACCACATTTTTTTTATCTGTTCATCTGCTGAAGGGCACCTACGTTGGTTCCATAGTTTAGCTATTTTGAATTGAGCTGCTATAAATATTGATGTGGCTACATCACTAAAGTATGCTGATTTTAAGTCCTTTGGGTATAAACCTAGGAGTGGAATGACTGGGTCAAATGGTGGTTCCATTCCAAGTTTTTTTAGGAATTTTCATACTGCTTTCCATAATGGTCACACCAATTCGCAGTCCACCAGTACCTTTTTCCCCACATCCTTGCCAACATTTATTGTTGTTCCATTGTGTTCTTAATCCCACAAAATTTAGGTATTCCTTATTCATTCTTATTTTATTGATAAGGAAAAAATAATTTAGCTCTATAATTTTTTTCTGTTAAGTTTTTTTTCTGCAGCTTCCTCATTAATATAACTAATATTATTGGGATTTATAACCTCTATTTTTATTTAGTCTTCATAAATATCCTAGATAAATGAAACATGTTAAGCTAATTATAATTGTATTACACCATTAGGAGGTGATTATCATATAGGCAATTATGGTTGATATTCTAGAAGTATTGGATTGGAGGAAGCATGGAAACTGGAATATCACATAGGACAATTTAGTAATAGTTCAGATGAACAAAGTCAGGCATTCATATCATTAAAAATAAAAATAGGTAGAAAAATAGAAAGTAAAACATAGATACAAATAGAAATTACAAAAATCAAACCAATGGGGCATAGTAACTATATGTGGAACTGCTCAAGATATTCACTGCCTAGATACAACTAGCCCAGTCTATATCTGTATCCCACCCATAACCCAGAGCCTATCACAGAGCATACCTTGTCAAGTTACTAATTATGTCCTACCTAGTCTCATTTGCACACACCTAAGTACCATATCATTTTACAGCTTGCCTCCTTGCCATAAAGGAAGTCACAATCCAGAGTAGAATATAAGGCACCAGACATATTCAATTATTAGAGTAAACTAGCCTGCATCCAACTTAGACATATTATTTTCCATCACTATATCAGAAACTAGCTACAGAATTAATACAAACTAGACTGTTGAGGCAGTCTAGGCAAGTACTTAGCCTCGGACTTGCTCTAACTTTAAAAAAGAGAGACATTGCAACTGCCACTTTCCAGGTAGTATGAATGGATCATCCATTTACATAATGTGCATGAAGAAAATAGAATAGAAGATCATAAATTATAAAAGGCTCTGAAAAATATCTGGGTGTATTCAATGTTTTCTGTTCAGCTAAGGAATGTAAAGTGTTGAATGATGCAATTTTTCAGTTTCAGGAAGGAGCATTGTTTTCTTGGAATTATGTAAGAGCCTCCAATTGCATCTAAATTTCTTAATTTTATCCCATAGTTCAGATCTAAGCATCAGATATGCAATCCTCCACTTTTATTGGATTTTTCCCACACAGGACCATCTTAATTTCTCAGGTATATTTTGCAAGAATGTGTCATTACCCTGAACCTCCAGATGGGTTGAGTTATCATCTCCCCCTCAATCACAGTATCATAGTCTGATGATATTCTACACACATACACACACACACTCCATCTCAGTTATTCTTTACATCCTCATTAATAATTACAATTAACAGTGAATATTTGCCCATTTAATACCACATGCAGTTTCTTCTTTTGAGAATGAAGGGACAAAAGACATAAAATTTCAGCATTGATGTCATATTTATAAATTTTCCACATGATTTTCTGTAAAAGTGATGCAAATATTTCAAAGCAAAAGTTTCTGTTAAATGTACCTGAAATTCCCTTTCTAGGTCTCCTCTGCTGGGTTATGGAATTAAAAAAATGGACTTTATGTTTCTCCAAGAAATAGGCAACATACTATGACAGAAGTCAGCATCTGTCACTGGAAGCAAGAAAACTCCTATCAGAAATGTGTCTACAACCAGTTCCCACCAACATGCTTCATATCAACCCCACACAATTCCACCCTTCCTCCTTTCTTCTGATGGGCATCCCAGGGTTGGAAGATGTGCACATCTGGATCGGTTTCCCCTTCTTTGCAGTGTATCTAATAGTCCTCCTGGGGAACATCATTATCTTGTTTATGATTCAGACTGAGCACAGTCTCCATCAACCAATGTTTTACTTCCTGGCCTTGTTGGCCTGCACTGATCTGGGCTTGTCCACAGCCACCATCCCCAAGATGCTGGGCATTTTTGGTTCAATTTCAGAGAGATTGTGTTTGGTGCCTGCATCACACAGATGTACACCATCCACATATGCACTGGCCTGGAATCTGTGGTGCTGACAGTCATGGCCATAGATCGCTATATTGCCATCTGCAACCCCCTGAGATACAGCATGATCCTCACCAACAAGGTGATAGCCATTCTGGGCATAGTCATCATTGTCAGGACTTTGGTGTTCATGACTCCTTTCATATTTCTTATCCTGAGATTACCTTTCTGTGGTGTCTGGATTATCCCCCATACCTACTGTGAACACATGGGTTTGGCAAAGTTAGCTTGTGCCAGTATTAGGGTCAATGTTATTTATGGCTTAATTGCTTTCTCAGTGGGATACATTGACCTTTCTGTGATTGGATTTTCCTATATGCGAATTCTCCAAGCAGTCTTCCATCTCCCTTCCTGGGATACCCGGATGAAGGCACTCAGCACCTGTGGCTCCCATGTCTGTGTCATGTTGGCTTTCTACCTGCCAGCCCTCTTTTCCTTCATGACACACCGCTTCGGCCACAATATCCCACACTATATTCACATACTTTTGGCAAATCTGTATGTGGTTGTTCCCCCTGCCCTTAACCCTGTTATCTATGGGGTCAGGACAAAACAGATAAGAGAGCGAGTACTAAGGATGCTGAATCCTAAAAGCCATTGAATTTAGCTCCAAGAGGATCTTCCACAGTAGGCCAGTAAGGCAGTAATGAGATCACACCAGAGGTAAACACTGGAAATATTTTTGTTAAACTTCCACAATAAATCACTAATGAGATCAAAGATAAATAACAGAAACATTTTTGTTTAACTCCTCTGACATTCCCACACAAGCCAATCTCATTATGTGTCCCTCCATGGCTCTTAACTCCAGAACACCAGGTATAGTACAGACATTTCACAACAATCTCTTTACTCTGGTCCATGAAAAGTACAAAATAATGCTCATATTTAAGCCTACTGATATCTCAAAATTCCTGAAGGGAGAAAGAGGTTTTGCAAAAACTTGTTGCACCAACAAGTGCCTTGAATAACTTCCTCCCACATGGAGAGTCTCTCCATTCACATGTCAGAAGCTCAGGTTCATGAGTAGGAAAATGATGTGGGGTTTCATGAAAACCAACCAAAATACAGTGGCCAGAAAAATTAACTGAGAATCATGAAATGTATACTTGAATTCAGGCTCTGGCCTTATCTGGAAATTTGACCTGAGAATTACACTTAAAACTCTTTGAGCATCAATATCCCTGTCCATAAAATGTTATGAAATGAT
>JAJEJO010054685.1:0-41398 GCA_020662805.1 Glaucomys volans | reverse complement strand
GTGCAAAATTGCAACAGACCAACACAAGGCACATTATAATGAAAATGCTTAGCATAGAGAATAAGGACAGAATTTTAAAGGCCACAAGAGAGAAGTATCAGATTACTATAGAGGGGGATACCAATTCAGATCTCAGCAGATTTTTCAGTCCAGACCCTCTAAGTAGGAGGTCCTGGAACAACATATACCAAGCCCTGAAAGAAAATGGATGCCAAGCAAGAATTTTATATCCAGCAAAATTAAGCTTCAGATTTGAAGAGGAAATAAAAACCTTCCATGATAAACAAAAGTTGAAAGAATTTACAACTAGGAAGCCTGCAGCACAGAACATTTTCAGTAAATATTCTATGAGAAGGAAATTTAAAAAAAAAAAGGTGAAAACCAGCAAATGGAGGAACTAAAGGAAAAGACAATCAAAGAAGAAATTAAGTCAAACTAAAACCCAGAAATAAACCAAAATGAATGTGGATACAAATCCTATTTCAATAATAACCCTAAATGCTAATGGCCTAAATTCATCAACAAAAGACACAGACGGGCATATTGGATTAAAGAAACAAGACCCAACAATATGCTGTCTCCAAGAGACTCACTACATAGGCAAAGACATCCACAGACTGAAGGCGAAAGGATGGGAAAAAACATTGCTCACATGGACCATGCAAACAAGCAGGGGTTTATATCCTCATACCAGATAAAGTGGACTTCAACCCAGAGTTAGTTAGAAGGGACAAAGAAGGACATTTCATACTGCTTAAGGGAATTGTACATCACAAGACATAACAAGAGGAAATATTTATGCCCCAAACAATGAAGCATCTATGTACATCAAAGAAACCCTCCTCAATTTCAAGAATCAAATAGAACACAACACAATAATACTGGATGACTTTAACACACCTCTCTCACCACCAAACAAAAACTAAATAAAAGAAACTATAGAACTAAATAATGCAATCAATAATTTAGACTTACTGGATTTAAATACATGTATATATAATATTTCATCCATTAATAAGCAAATACACTTTCTTCTCAGTAGCACATGGATCTTTCTCTAAAACAGACCATATATTAGGCTCCAAAGCAAATCTTAGCAAATACAAAGAGATATATACAAGAATACAAGAGAATACCTTGTATTCTATCAGATCATAATGGAATGAAATTAGAAATTAATGATAAAAAAATGATAAAAAATAGAAGCTACTCCAACACCTGGAGACTAAATAATATGCTATTGAATGATGAATATATAGCAGAAGAAATCAGGGATGAAATAAAAAATATTTAGGGATAAATGAGAACACTGATACAACATATTAAAATCTCTGGAACACCATGAAGGCAGTGCTAAGGACAGTTCATTGCATTGAGCTCATTCATTAAAAGAATAGAAAGTCAATGAATAAATGACCTAACATTACATCACAAAGAAGAACAAATCGATCCCAAAGACAATAGAAGACAGGAAATAATTAAAATCAGAGCTGAAATCAATGAAATTGGAACAAAAGAAACAATTTTAAAAACCAACAAAGCAAAAAGTTGATTCTTTGAAAAAAATAAATAAAATTGATAAACTCTTAGACACACTAATGAGGAGAAAAAGAAAGAAAACTCAGATTACTTAAATTCATGATGAAAAAGGAAATATCACAATGGACACTACTGAAATAAGAAGATAATTACAAACTATTTTGAAAATTTATACTCTAATAAAATAGAAAATCTTGAAGACATCAACAAATTTCTAGAGACATGTGACCCACCCAAACTGAATCAGGAGAACATACTCAATTTACAGATCAATTTCAAGCAATGAAATAGAGAATGACATCAAAAGCCTATCAACAAAGAAAAGCCCAGACCTGATAGATTCTCAGCTGAGTTCCACAAGACTTTCAAAGAAGAATTAACACCAATACTCCTCATATTATTCCATGAAATAGAAAAGTAGGTAACCCTTACAAACTCATTCTATGAAGCCAGTATCACCCTGAAACCAAAACCAGACAAGGACACATTGAGGAAAGAAAACTTCAGACCCATATCCCTGATGAATATAGATGCAAAAGTTCTCAATAAAATTCTGGCAAATTGCATACAAAAACATATTAAAAAGATAGTGCACCACAATCAAGTGGGGTTCACCCCAGGGATGCAAGTTTGGTTCTCCATATGGAAATCAATAAACATAATTTATCACATCAATAGACTTCAAGACAAGAATCATATGATCATCTCAATCAATGCAGAAAAGGCATGTGACAAAATACAGCACCCCTTCATGTTCAAAATACTAGAAAAACTACAGATAGTAGGAACATACCTCAACATTGTAAAAGCTATATATGTTAAACCCAAGGCCAATATTACTCTGAATGGAGAAAAATTGATAGCATTCCCTCTAAAAACTGGAATAAGAAAAGAATGCCTCTATCGCTACTTCTATTCAACACAGTCCTCAAAACTCTAGCCAGAGCAATTAGACCAAAGAAGTTAAAGGGATACAAATAGGAAAAGAAGAACTCAAACAATCACTATTTGCCAACAACATGATTCTATATTTAGAAGATCCAAAAAATTCCACCAGAAAACTCTGGAACTAATAAATGAATTCAGCAAAGTAGCAGGACATAAAATCAACACCAATAAATCAAATGCGTTTCTAGACATCAGTGATGAATCCACTGAAAGAGATATTAGGAAAACTAACCCATTCACAATATCTTACAAAATACTTGGGGGTCAATCTAACAAAAGAGGTGAAAGACCTTTACAATGAAAACTACAGAACACTAAAGAAAGAAATTGAAGAAGATCTTAGAAGACAGAAAGATCTCCCTGCTCTTAGAGAGGCAGAATTAATATTGTCAAAATGACCATACTATCAAAAGTGTTACACAGATTTAATGCAATTTCTATTAAAATTCCAATGACATTCTTCATAAAACTAGAAAAAGCAATCATGAAATTCATTCCAAAAAATAAGAGCTCAGAAGAGCCAAAGCTATCTTTAACAAGAAAAGTGAAGCAGGAGGCATCACCATACCAGACCTTAAACTATGCTACAGAGCTATAGTAACAAAAACAGCATGGTATTGGCACCAAAATAGACATGTGGACTGATGGCACAGAATAGAAGACACAGAGACAAACCCACATAAGTACAGTTGCCTCATATTAGACAAAGGTGCCATATATATACAGTGGAAAGAAGACAGTCTCTTCAACAAATGGTGCTGGGAAAACTGGAAATCCATATGTAGCAAAATAAAATCAAACCCCTCTCTCTCACCCTACACAAAAGCCAACTCAAAGTGGATCAGAGACTTAGGCACTAGAACAGAGACCCTGCACCTAATAGAAGAAAAGTAGACCCAAATCTACATCATGTCACCTTAGGATCTGACTTCCTTAACAAAACTCCTAAGGCACAAGAAATAATGTCAAGAATCAGTAAATGGGATGAATTCAAACTAAAAAGCTTCTTCTCAGCGAAGGCAACAATTAATAATATGAAGAGAGAGCCTGCAGAATGGCCACACACACTTCAGATAAAGCACTAATCTCCAGGATATATAAAGAACTCAAAAAACTTAACACCAAAAACCTATATAACCCAATCACTAAATGGGCTAAGGAACTAAACAGACACTTCACAGAAGAAAAAATGCAATTGATCAACAAACATATGGAAAAATGTTCAACATCTCTAGCAATTAGGGAAATGCAATGAAAACTAAGATTTCATCTTACTCCAGTCATAATGGCAATTATCAAGAATACAAGCAACAATAAATGTTGGTGAGGATGTGGGGAAAAAGGCACATTTATACATTGCTAGTCCAACTGTAAATTGGTGCAACCATCAGGGAAAGCAGTATGGAGATTCCTCAGAAAACTTAGAATTGAATCACCACTCCTCAGTGTATACCCAAAGGACTTAAAAACCAGCATGCTACAGTGATGCAGCCACAGCAATTATTAGCAGCTCAATTCACAATGGCCACACTATGGAACCAACTGCGATGCCCTTTAATAGATGAATAGATAAAGAAACGTGGTATATATACACAATAGAATATTACTCAGTCTTAAAGAAGCATGAAATGGCATTTGCAGGTAAATGGATGGAGCTGGAGAATATCATGCTAAGTGAAATATGCCAATCTCCCAAAACCAAAGGCCAAATGTTTTCTCCGATACGCAGATGCTAATTCACAATAAGGGAAGTGGCTTGAGAACAGAGCCACTTTGGATTAGGTAGAGGGGAGCAAAGGGAGGGGAGGGGGAATGGGAGTAGAAAGGATAGTAGAAAGAATTGGATATTATTACCCTATGTGCATATATGATTACATGACCCAGTGTGATTCTACATCATGTACAACCAGAAGAATGAGAAGTTATACTCCATATATGTATGATGTGTCAAAATGCATTCTACCATCACATATAGCTAAGTAGAACACACACAAAAAGATATAAAGATGTCAATTTCATATCACTAATACTTGTAATTGCAATCTTTTTTATTAGAGCCATCCCAATGTGCATGAAGTGGAATCTCATTGTGGTTTTGACATGCATTTCCCTAATGACTAATGAAGCTCAGAATCTTTTCATGCATGTATTGGCCATTTATATATTTTATGTTCTGAATGTCCAATTCTTGTTAGATATGTGATTTGCAAATATATTCTACCATTGTCTGAGTTATATTCACTTTATTGATGCTATCTTTTGAAACAAAAAAATTTATTTTGATAACACTCAATCTATTTTATCTTTTGTGGTTTGTTCTTTTAGTATCATATCTAAGAAGTATTTGCCTGATGCTAAGTCACCAAGATTTACTTTTTTTATCTCTGTTTTATTCTAAGAATCTTATAGTTTTGGATTTTACATCCAGGTTCTAATGATCAATTTGGTGCTGACTTTTGTATGGTCTGATGCATATGGTATGGTGTTATTTATTATTATTATTATCATTATTATTATTATTATTACATGTGAATATACAGTCATCTTGGCACTATTCGTTGGAACAACTTTTCTTTTTCCCCATTGGACTGTTTGGCATCCCTGTGAAAATCAACTGACTTTTAAAGTATGAGTTTGTTTCTGAAAAAAAAAAAAAAAAAAAAAAGACAGCACACCTAATAAGGCTGGTAGTGTTATTCTCATTTAATAAAGAAACTGAGAAATAGGTTAAACACTTTGCCCGAGATCATCCAGTAATGGAGTCAAAACCAGTCTAGAGAAACCAAAAGCTCATACTCTTAACCATTATGCTGTGTTGCCTTTCAGTATTACTTTATTAATTTGTCCATTAATTTGATATTAGCCTTTAAATAAAAATGTCTATGAGAAAAAAAAAGTAGAATAAAACCTTTTTCTTAGTCCATCAAATTTTCTTCTAGTGTCAGAGTTTGTCGTGGTGGGTTGGAGGTTGGCTGAGGATTAATTAGCTATTATAAAGAAGAAAGACTAAGAATACAGAAGAGTTAAAAATGGAAATAAAATTTCCAAGAGCTCTTTTTCAACCATTACCAATACAGAGTTTGAACAGGAGACAGAGAGTGAAGAAACTGATATTGAGCAAACCAGAGGTTAAGTCAGCTTCTATTTCTTCTTGTCACTCTTCCCATTTTTTTCTAGCTCAGTGCTACTCCTGAGGATCTAAGATAATATTGAAAGAAGCACATGTGGAATAGAAGATTGCTAGCACTTCTGTCAGCTTAATGCTTTAAAGATATTTTTTGAGGCTTCTTTAAAAGTTCATCTACATTGCTGTCTGCAATGACAAATATCCAATGTTATGTTTACTTTTAGGAATAAAACAGCTAAAATAATTTTTGGGGCTCCCATTGCTGTTTTCTTTACTGAGTTATCTCACAGAGGAAACACGGAAAGATGAGCAGAGGTGAATGCAAGAGAGAGTGAGGAAAGGCAGCATCCTGCAATCTGGGCTTGCTCATCTGTGTCCTCTGGCTGCCCTCAGCACAGAGCCTCACACACTCTCCTGCACTGAGTAGACACTGGCTGAAGTGACTGTGGCACAGGAGGGGGCAGGGAGAAGAAAAATCCATTTCCTTTATTTCTTCCTTAACCCTTTTGTGTTCTGTGTAGCCCAAGGACAAAGACAGTGAAATCTGAGGTGTTCACTCAGAATGATAAATAATTACCGTGGGATTAAGTAAGAACATTACATCTAAAATCCTAAATTGATAGTGTCATTGCATATTTGCATTTTACCAAAAAATGGGTAATACACACACACACACAAACACACACACACACACACATACATGTATACATATATACATGCTCATACAAAATACTTGGATATAAATCAGTAAGAGTGCTGCACTCAGATAATACATTTATGCTAAAAAAAAAAAAAATCCTTGAGCCAGATTTTTAAAATCTAGTGTCCAATCTCCCTGCTTTTGTCCTTCAGATGCTTTAAATTTGAAAAGCCCTTGATCTATATGCCAGGTAGTAGGGCCATTCTACAGCCCTGACTATGGTTTTCTGTTGCTGGTGCAGTTGTTCTTGGATGTGGAATGTGTTGGTAAGCATATTTTGTGCAGTGAAGTATATTTTGGTGGGAGAGAGATGGGGGGCAGAAAGCCCACTAGCTCTTGCTGCTTTCATGCCTCAAGTCTGTTCCCACTGTGCTTCATGGGATTCTCTGTGGGGGCCACTCCATAAATTGGTGAAGATGTCCTAAACTCAATGCTGAGGCTGCTACCTACCAGTCTAAGTAGCCGAGTAATGAAGCAAGCAGGACTCTGAGGGTCTGGGGAGCCAGTTTTCTTGTGTGGAATATAGAGGAAAGCTGACTCCTGACCCTAGGGCCCTGACAATGCATTTTGTGACTTTAAGCAAATGACTTATGCCTTCTACCCCTTAGTTTCCTTATTTTTAGGGGGGAAATGTTTTCCTTAGAAGACTTAAGTCTTTGTGACTCTGTAACAAAGAGACAACTTCTCCAGGGCTCCGTTTCCCAAATGATGAGGCATAGGAGCTGAGGCAGGTTAGAACACCAGGTGTGGAGCAGATAAACCTGGTTTTAAACTTCAGAGGCCACCTCTTATTTGTAGTGTGACTTTTAGAAAGTAACTTCCTCTCTGAAAATCATCTATACAATGGGGACGTACTTCCTACAGTCATGAGGATCAAAGGAAGCAATTCCTAGTGTATTATTTCTTCCTATTTTTGGATTGCATTATGTCATAAGGGTTTAAAGCAGAGACATTCTACATTGCAATCAAGTTGTGTACAAAATGATATTTGGTATAATATAGATTAACCTTAGAACATTCTAGAAGGGACCTAGTAAACAAATTATTTTCAAGTATCTATTTCAACACTACTTAGTTTGAAAAAAAAGCTAAGGCCCCATCTTTAAAGATATTTTTATATATTTTATACATTGTTGGGGAAATCACTAAAATGTACATGAATGGTATAATACTAAAATATTGAATTTATATAGATAAAGAAGTGTTGGTTTTGTGATAAATTTTATTTTGGCAGTATGGGAAATGAAATCATGAGGGCTCTGCAACTGAGCTACATTCCTAGTTCTTGTTTTTATTTTGAGACAGGGTCTCACTAAGTTGCCTGGCAGGCCTTGAACTTGCAGTCCTCCTGCCTCAACCTTCAAAGTTGCTGGGTTATAGACATGTGCCACCACACCCTGTTTTTGTGGTATATATGGCAAGTCTTACAGGAAAGAAGAAAGAAATCAAAGAGCTGAGGTTGCCCAGGCTAGAGCTTCCCGAGGCGGGTTTCCTTGACTAGAGGATGACCCAAGGAAGGGTGTGGAGCATTGTCTTCTAAGACCACAGTTCCTGAAACCAAAGAACAGACAGCAGGAACCTAATTGTTTAGGGGCTAAGGATTACTCTGAGTAGATAGCCCACAATGCAGGCAGGGCCAATGTCTGAGCTAAATAAACAATGAAAAACGTGGTGAGGGTACTAGCATAGAGCTCTGTTGCTGAGTGCTTACCTGATGTTCAAGGCCTTAAGTTCTATCCCAGCACTGTAAACAAAACACACACACACACACACACACACACACACACACACTGAAAACCCAGGAGATCAGATGGAAAATCTTCCAAGGATTAATTTGGAAAAGGCATAAAGAGCACAGGTGCCTGACCAGTTAGGCAGGCCAAGTTGGTGATAGGGGAGCAAGCTGGTATAAAGGACAGGCTCAGAGTGAGGTTTCAGTCGAGTCCTAGACCTGCCTGGGAAGGCATCTGAGGGCAAGTGGCTCACACAGGCTGGCTGGAGGGTTGCAGAGAGCGATGAGCATATGGACCTTGAAACAGGGGTGGGGGTGATAAAGATAGACGGAGGAAGGTTACATAGGAAAGCGGAGGGGCAACTGAACAAATGAATATGGCCAGGAGCAACACTTTATTAGATGGAAAATGCCCTGGGAGAGACAGAAATGAATGTAACATGGCAGGGGCCCTCAGGAGGTCTCTCAATGGGAAAATCCAATGGTCGGTCACAAGTTTTCTGCTGGAGACCCACAGCATTGATGATAGATGAGGAAGCAAAAGTCTCAGGCTGGGGCCATATTGTTCAACAGCTTCCATCTCTCTGAGCCTCAGCACCCACATCTGTAAAATAGGGACATGAACAGTGTTGCCTCACAGGGCTGTTGCAAGGAGCCACCAGTTATTGATGGACAGTGCTCAGCAAAAGGCTGGCATACGGCAGCTGCTTACCAAGTGCCAGGTGTTGTTCTTGATGGCAATTTTCTTTCCTCTGGGCCCTCGCTGCTGCCTTAGTGCATACCTCATCTTTTCTCGCCCAGTTCCTGGACAGGCACCTTCCTGATCTATTTCCAGCCTAGCATTTCTCCTCATTGCAGCCTCAGTGCTCTTCATTAGGGACAAATCTGGACACTTTAACCCTCAGCCTCAAATTCTGAACTAGATCCCCACAGCTCTTAGGAAAAAGTATGGGTTGCTTCAGGATCTGAGGACCTCAGCTATTTGACCCTGGCTATTCTCTTCCAATTCACTCTGATACCATACTTGGACTATAATCTCCACGGTCCTTCACTCTGAGGTTTGCATTGTGACCCTGTCTGCATTACCTTGTCCCTTCTTCCCAGCCTTGATGTCTTCATTCTGACCTTTCCTGACTCTATTCCTCTTCACCCTATTCCCAGTCAAATTCACAACACCTTGATCTCATTTTTATTATGAACACTTAATGCTCTACGGTGTGGTTCATTTAATTCTCTGACTCACCAACTAAGAAATTGTCCCTGGATTTTCAATGCACACTGCTTTAAAGGTACTCAGTAGATGTTTGTTTAAAGAAAAGGAGGGAAAAGTAAAAAAATAAAGAAGAAATTGAAGGGAGGGGAAAGAGTTAAAAAGGAGAGGAGAAACAAGAAGAGGGGAGAGAGAGGAAGAAAGAGAGAGAAAAATCCCTATAGCCTCTAAGGAAACAGGGAAGAAACTCATTTTCAGTAAATTTGTTGGTGAATGAAGAAAGAGGAGGAAGAGGGAACAGAAAGAGAGAAAGACAAAAATAAAGGACTGTACAGGAAGTTTAACAACTCATATAATTACTATGGTTGACAATGAGATACTATCTGATTTTTTAATATTACTGTTGTAATCGTAATGGGACAAACAAAAACTGTTAGTATGTAAGTGTTCACATCTTCTTCTCCTCCTATCTCCTATCCTCACTGTGTGTTTGCAGATTAGGTTACTAGGTGCTAGGATTTGGATAAGTGTCTCCCAAAGGTCAGTGTGTTAAAGGCTTCGTTGGCAGCCTGTGGTACGATGGGGAGGTGGTGGAATCTTTAAGAGGTGGAGCCTAAGTGGGAGGAAGTTAGGTCACCAGGAACATGTCCTTGGAGGGGATGTTGGGACCTGATCATTTCCTCTCTCTCTTTGCTTCCTACCACCATGAGGTGAGCAGCCTCCTCCAACAGGTGTTACTGTCATTTTGGGCCCTCACCACAGACCCAAAAGCATCAGGGCCAGTGAACCTAGACTAAAACCTCCAAAACTGTGAGCAAAAATAAATCTTTCCTTCTAGTAAGTTGATTTGTCTCAGGTACTTGTTACAGTAACAGAAAGCTGACTAACACCCTAGGGCAGAGGAATAACCAAGAAAGATGCAGGGGAAAATTTTTATTTGCATTAGAGAAAAAAGAATGGTGTAGAACAAGGATTGGAAAACATTTTTCTATAAAGAGCTAGAAGGTAAGTAGGCTTGGATGGCCATATGTAATCTCTGTCACATTTTTTTTAAAAGAATACTTTTAAAATACCAAGACCAAATCCCAGCTACTTGGGAAGCTGAGACAGAAGGATCACGTTTGAGGCCAGTCTGGGCAAATTAGTGAGACTGTTTTTGTTTTCTTTTGTTTTTTTTTTTTTTTCTTCAAAAAACAAGAAACAAACAAAACAAGAAAACATTCTTAGCTTGAGGACTGTATAAAAATAGGTTCCAGGCTAAATTTATCTGGCAGGTCATAGTCTGCCTATCCTTGTAAAGGGGAGAAAGAAAAAAGCCAAAGAGTCCAAAAGTCTGCAAAGAGCTTCAGTTGAAAATTGAAAGTAAGGAATAGGAGAAAGAGCTATTAGAGTAGCTTCAGGCTGAAATATGGAGATTGAAATTATTAAAACAATAGTTGTAGGTACTGAATATATCTCCTTTGATATACTTTAAGAGTCACTGAATTGATTTTCTTTGAAGGAAGAAGGAAAGAGACAAGATCGGGTCATGTGGACCCCAAATTTATTTGGGTAACAACTATGTAGTCTACATCTAGACCATGCAAACTCCAGGATGAGGGAAGGGGGGTAGCCCTCTGCATGGCATTAGGCCTCCAAACCAATGTCTGCTTTTATTACTGGGATGCAAAGGCCACGAGTGTCCTTTATTGCTGCTAAATCCTGGCTCTGTTCCTTAGGCTAATAGAAAAGTCTTCTATTGTTCACCAATTTTTAAAACTCTTTTTGGTTAATGGTTCATTTAGTATTTCATGTCTCTATACTGAATGCTGGAATCAGTTTCTAGGCCAATGACCAGTTGACAATAATAACAATAATGATAACAGAAATTTAAAAGTGGACTTAACACTGCTGTATGTCATTTATCCCCATAATACCCTATAAAGAAAATATTCCTTCTATAGATGTTTCAGTGTACTTATGTAACTTATCCAAGATCAGAGCTGGTATATGGCAGAGCTTTATAAGTAACTGTGATACAAAACACTCTCTTAAACATAGTCTCCCTAATGACCACCAGTCAGTAGCTCAGATGTAACCCAGACACTTCAGCTCCTTCCAACTTGGACAATGGTCCTGGTCTCACTTTCCATCCCCAGATTCCAAAAAGGGGGAGGCAGTCTTCTTTGAGTCCTAAGTTGGGTTTTTAAAAGAATACTTTTAAAATACTGAGACCAAGTATAGGGAGGCTTAGGAAGGTGATATAATTTTTAGCAACCAGGCCAGGCATTGCCTGCCCCTCCTGCCTTGCCTCTGACTGAACCATTCTCCTTGCGGGTTGGCAGGTATTGGTGTACATTGTGATCCCACCGTTATTTTTCTACAGCTGAATTTAGAATTGGAAGAGGTCTTAGAAACCATCTAGTCCAACTACCTCCTTTGACAGATGAGGAAGACCACATGTTCCATATGGATACATTTTGATATTCTCTCAGAGTTGGCTCATCCCCCAAGGATTTTTTTAAAAAGATATATATATATATAAATATATATACATATATATATGCATATATATATGCATTTTTTAAACCTGAGTTACTAGTAAATTGGCTGAAATTCAAATAAACACATCCTCCCCACATTCCCTTTCTCTATGTCTGCTCTATTAGAGACAGATGATGCTACCTCTGAGGTTGTTCAAAACATGGGGCCCCTGTATTTGTACCACAAGTCCAGCCATATCTGGAACTGCCAAAGGGTGGTCCACTGAGTGAGAGCATTTTGAGACAGAGGGCCAGCTGCCTCATTTCTTGGCAGTGGCTAGAAGAAAACCAAGACCTGGAAAAATACTGCCAGCTACTCGGGAGGCTGAGGTGGGAGGAACCCTTGAGCCGAGAAGACCAGCCTGGGCAACATGGTAAGACCCTGTCTCAAAGAAAACAAATAAATCAACCCAGCAAATAGCTTTGGTTTTGCTGATCTTCTTCAGGACTCCTATGGACTTGAACCTGGTCATTATTTAGGGAAGGATGAAGAGGGTTGGGGGAAAAAGGGAATAGGAAGAGGAAGGAAAATGAGAGCTACTGTAGAAACAATGGTACTGACATGTGGATTCACCACTACTGTAGATAAAACACACAGCACATACTACATCTCACAATAGGATTTTTTTTTTTTGGTCACATATCTATTCTCAGATTCCAAAAGTTTTTAATTACAACAAGACTCAGAGCCCTTTTGCAAGAGATGGAGTGCCCAAGGGGTGGGGAGGGCATTGCATTGTTAGTGGGCTTAGTCTGTCTTCGCCTCTCCTTTCTTCTCCTTTTGGTGTATAACCTTGGAAGGAAGAACACATGTGGAAGAGCTATGAGTCTGGTAAGGATACATAAATTGTGAAAATATCATGGTTCCAGACACCACTGGCTTCACATCAGAAAAATCTTTCCAGGGTAAACATTTTGTTTAAATATTAAACTTAAGTAAAGCCAGACGCAAGAATACAGTCTAAATAGCAAAGAGAGGCAGCAATGTCCTCCAGTGAAAGGGAATTAATAAATGCTTCTCCAGGGAGACAGACCCTGCAAACACAGAAAGATGGCTATAGATATAGTGACCCCTAGAGTCCTTCATTTTCAGATCTGAGACACTCCCCTTAGCGGGCAGTGATGCACAGTGATGTGAGGCACACAGTCCCCAGCGTTTTGTTTTGTTTTGTTTTGTTTTGTTTAAAGAACCTTAGCTATTGATAGTAGGGATAAGGTAGCCTGTTTTTGTGCCAATATTTTTTTCTCCAATAATTTTTCCTGCCTTACAAAATTATCACCTGAAAGAATGAGTACTGTAAAGTCATTATATTTTAATGCTAATGGGGAAGAAAGTGTCTAAAAAATGAAGAGGGATGATCTTTCAAGAAGTCTCCAAAGCTATTCCACAAAGTGAAGGCATGAAGTTCAATTATGAACTTGTCAATCTTATAATCAATTTATTTCTCTCAGTGAAAAAGGCTTGCAATACAGATTCAATTTTTAATTAATCCATTTTGTGTAATAGGGATATTGCATGTAAGAATCCACATTGTTGTGTGCTCTGATTTGCTGTTGACCTTCAATCAGTCATTAGTACCTGCCCAATCTCTAATGGTCATGAAAATCTTATTGAGGGCCAGCTTGCCTCTTACTGGGAATAAAACAGCACCAATGGCTCACAAACTAATCAATTGTGTAAATACTTTCAGGTCAGGGTAGACCCTTCCTGGAAGCCAACTTGATATTCTTTAGCACCAGGGTTTAAGTGAGAGCAAAACAATTAATTTTAAAAGCTAGAGAATAGGGCCTGTGAGGAAAGCTAAAAGAAACAAATTACTTAGGCTGGAGAAGATAAGGCTGAAGAATTTTCTAATAAAGTCTTTTTTGTGTACATGAAAAGCAGAAAGGATGGTTGGGGCTTGGGAGAAAGAAGAAGAATGAAATGAGACCAAGATAATGATGCAAGGGTTTCTACAATATATTCAGGAACTGAAAAAGAGTCCTTTCACTCACTCCTTCCTTTCTTCCTCCAGCCGAACATCCTGGGGGTAGACTCTCAGCAGGATCCTGGCTGGGCACTGCCTCAGCAGAGGTCAGACACCTCCACCTTCTAGTGATTTCTGTGTGGTTTTAAGATAAAGGGATAATCTGAGAGTCCGCTTATTTGAAATTCCTCTATTTTTTGCGGGAAAAGGAACAGTGTGCAGTGGAACAAGAAAAGAACAGTGTTCGTATTCAAAGCCGTTGTGGAGTCCTTTTTGAGATAAAACAGCCCCAGGACAGTCCACATGTGTGTGGGTTTGGGAGGAGAAGGAAGAAAAAATATAGGTGTGAATTAATCTCTTTGGTTACATTTGTCTCATCTACAATATCTTCAAACCACAACAAAAACATGATTTTAAAAGTATATGTATCGCAAGATAAAAAGTTTGTTTTACTCCCTCCTCCCCCCTTCAAATTTATAGTCCTGCCTGGGACAAAGAAGAAACACTTTTCCTTGGGCGGGGATGATCTCACATGTAGGTGAAACATTTGTCTGTATTTGGAGGATGACTTTTTGTATTTTAAAAAGTTTATTTTTTCCTTTTTAAAAATAAAACATGCTCATTACATACAATTTGCAGAATGCACTGTCAATATTTTACTAAATTTTTTTTAAAGATATGACATTATGGACACTGAAAGGGTCCTTACTAGTGTACGCCCTCCCCCAAGTTCCTAAAAATGAAATTCCTTCATTAGACTTTTAACTCGAGTTAGAGAAGTTCACAGTTAAACACATATGGGATTGGGGAGAAATAATACTAAATGTTACCTTTTTTTTAGTGACTTACCTATAATTAGTTTAAGCCTAGAGAACTGCCTCTGAGACACCAGAGGTCACAGGAAGCTTGGGCTGTCCAAGAAACTCTGGGAGGAGGACAAAGGCAAACTGCTGCCATGGATTTAGCCCAGGGCCAAGTCCTAGTGGGGACCCAGCAGTTCAAGATAGTTCTTTTGGCAAATGTAACTGTCTTTGACTGATATGGTGCCCAAAAACCTGGCGACATCATGAACGGAAATGTGTGAGAACCCCAGGAGATGAAGCACTTCGGTGAGGACCATTTGCTTACCATGACCCTTATGGGACCCAGCATGCTTTGGAAGCAATTTCACAGATGTTCTCACAGCATATGCTACATTAAGAAATGCTTGTAAGGTAGTTCAGAATTTCTACTCCCCTCTCTAGAGCTGATTTTGGATTTCTTTTCATAAGCATTTTAAAACACATTCCCCTTAAACTGCCTCTTTGACAGTACACATGTACATACCTGCCTGAGAAAATGTCAGTCTCCAGAGGGAGGGTGTCTGTATTTCCCCATCAGCATCTTTGGTAGGGTCTACAGAAAGCAGGTTCTTTCTGTTGTGGTTGTTGTAGATGGACCCAATTCCTTTATTTTTATTTACTTATTTTTATGTGGTGCTGAGGATCAAACCCAGTGCCTCACATGTGCTAGGCAAGTGCTCCACCACTGAGTTACAACTCCAGCCCCTGAAAGCAGATTCTTAAAATGCTTTTACAGAGACTGGCCTTTGTACTCTGGAAGAGGACTCTTAGTCTTCCTTTTATTATTAAAATATATCAATAGTGGGCCTTGGAAGTTCAATTTGTCCTTTCTGAAGACAGCCTCCTTTTCTTTTCTTTTTCTTTTCTTTTGCTTCCTCCTTCTTCCTCTCATTTACATCCTTCCTGCTTCTTTTATTCTCATACACCTTTCCTCTTCCATAATTGTATATTTTTCTTTCCTACTCATGACTCAGGTCAGCAAACACAACCGTGTAGTTTGGACTCCCTAAGTGAAATTCAGGGAGAAAAACAAGAATCCCTACCCGGTGGCATAACCACACCTGTTGACATGGTTTACCTGTCATTCTTCTACCCCCTCACATGAAGCCCATGACACCAGGAAGCCTGAGGATTCACAGGTAGTACCTGATGCAGACTGTCTGCAGAGGAATTGGAGGGTGTGGAGGGTAGGGGTGAAGGAGGTAGTATATAAAGGGGATGTGCCTTTACTAACACTTATTAAGCACTTACTGTGTTCCAGACAGTTCTGCATGCTTTACATTTATGTAGCTTTCAGACCCATGTTTAAAAGCAGAGAAGAATTTACATTTTGGGTTAAACCCTTTTATTATTTACATGACCCTCTTCTCAACTGGAACATGAAAATGTTTTTATATTTGTAAATAAACACATGCACATAGGTACACACATAGAGACACATAAACACACACAAAATCAAATTTTCAAAAGAAAAACAGCTAAAAGTAAAGAAAAAAATAACACCAAGAAAAATGTTTTAAATACCCTGACCTGACTGAGGTTGTATTTCTTTTCATATATACATGTAATAAACCACCCCAAAGTAAAGTAATGGATTCTTTAGAAGGTGATAAAAGAAAGAATAATGATTCAGCATTTCAAATTCAATTTAAAGTTTATCCAGAACATTCACTTTTACTTATTGGTCATCATGATGATCCTGAGAGGCAGGTATCATTTGTATCATCCCCATTTTACAGATTAAGAAGACTGAAGCTGGGCATGGTGGCACACACCTGTAATTCCAGTGGCTGGGGAGGCTGAGGCAAGAGGATTTCAAGTTCAAAGCCAGCCTCAACAATGGCAAGGCACTAAACAACCCAGTGAGACACTGTCTCTAAATAAAATACAAAATAGGGCTGGGGATGTGGCTCAGTGGTCGAGTGCCCCAAGTTCAATCCCCAGTAATGCCCCCCCACCAAAAAAAAAAGGAAGACTTAAATTTTTAACAGCTATATTGCTTGCCCAAACTATATACCCAGTGACTTCGTAACAAACCACCCCCAAATTTAGTGGCTCAAAAAAAATTCTTTTTTGTGCTGGGTATGGTGGTACATGACTATAATCCCAGAGACTTGGGAAGCTAGTTCAGGAGGATTTCAAGTTTGAGGCTAGCCTTGGCAATTGAGGGAGATCCTCAGGATGGGAGTATAGATCAGAGGTAAAGTGGTCCTGGGATTGATACCCAGTAGAGCAAGAAAAAAAAAAAAAAAGAAAATCCATTTGTAATTACTTGTGGTTCTGTGGGTTGGTTGGCTAGCTGAGCAGTTCTGCTACACATACGCCAACTGGGACCTTGCTTGTGGCTGGAACGATCAAGATGGCCTCACTCTGGTGTTCTGCTGAAGGTGCTGGCTATTGACAGGGAACCTGGGTTCTCCTGTCCGTGTCCTTCCATCCTCTAAGACCCTCGTGGTCTCTCCAGCAGGACAGAACAGACGTCTTTGCAGAATAGCCATTTTGAATAAGTGAAAATTATGTTTGAGACTTTTTCAGAGTTTCACAAATCTCGTGAAGTAAGGGAACCCTCACAGAATATCCATGTAAACCATTGACACAAAGGCTTCACAGACCAGGCAGCAGTGGCTTGTGACCCACCTGGCTCAGCAAAAGCAGGGATCAGGACTCCTTTTCTGGTTTTGAACCACTGTGCAAGGTATTTCACTCCTCTGCAGAAGCAGGCCTGGTGTATAATGGACTTTCCAGCTGCCTCTCTGTTGCTTTATGTGTCTCCACAGTTCAAGCACAGGACAACAAAAAGAAAGCCATGGAAGCTGGGCCCTGTGGTGCACACCTATAATCCCAGTGACTCCAGAGGCTGAGGCAGGAGGATAGAAAGTTTGAGGCCAACTTCAGCAACCTAGCTAGACCCTATCTCAAAATTTAAAACTAAAAAGGTCTGGGAATATAGTTCAGTGGTAGAGATCCCCTAGGTTCAATCCCTAGGACTACCAGAAAATGTAAACATAAAAAAGAAAGTCACAGAAGAAGACTTTTCAGGGGAGGGTGCAGTACATTTAGGGACCCCAGAAATATTTGGCATTTAATAACCAAAGCTTGGTTTAGTTTGGTTGTTTATACAATTATTAATCATACAACATAAATTATTAAAGTAATATGTATATATTAAAGAATATTTGAAAAAGAATCCCTTAAAACCACCCATATTCCTCCCTATTAAAAGCAAATTGCTTTGTATGTTTCTGGTTTCATATAATTTAGTAAATTTTGTAGCAGAATCAAAGGCCCAAGGCAGGTGGGTGGTTTCCTTGATAAAGTTTTAATCTTCTAGTTAAATGGCCATCACAATAAAAACCTAAGCCAGACTAATTGGGTTAATAATTTTAAAAATTTTAGCTATGTCAACCTACTTCAAAAGGAGGACTAATAACAAAAATTGTAAAAGCATACAGATTCAAAAATGTTCCTGGATCAACTTTAAGTATTTAATATTTGATTTATAAGAGGGACACATTTAAAGAATTCTACCTATAAAATTTATTAGTTGAAAAAAGCAAGTATATATGGATGGGGAATCAGTGAATATATGTTATACATTTAGGGAATTATTTGAATATTTAAATATTCTGTTCAACAAAATATACTAGAAAATATTAATCTGGGAGAGGAAATATGTGCAAGAACACATAGAGTCATACACTGAATGATATACAAATGGTAACTGAATGAAATAAATAATTACATCTCATCTCAAGGATTCATGCACAACACATTCACAGATGTCACTGTCATCCATTGCTATCTGTGGCCTCAAAGGTAAAATCCAAACTCTTTCACTAGACATACAGAATGTTGCATATTGCACTCCCTTCCTACCTGTTTGCCTCATTCTCCATGGATCTAGTCTGTGTTAGTAGGTTTTCTGGTACTGTAACAAAATACCTGAGATAATCAACTTACAAAGAGGAAAGACTGAAGGGCTCAGAAGGTATCTCAATGGTAGTGTGCTTGCCTGTTTAGCATGTGCAAGGCCCTGGGTTTAATATCCAGCACTTACAAACACACACACACACCCCCACACACACACACACACGGGGGGGTAGTGTTTTAGCTTGGTAGTAGAGTGCTTGCCTCACATGTGTGAGGCACTGGGTTCAATCCTCAGCACTACATAAATACATAAAATAAAGGTATTGTGTCCATCTACAACTAAAAATTTTTTTAAAAAAGGTTTAGACTCATTTTGGTTCACAGTTATGAAGGCTTCAGTCAGTCCATGGTCAGATGAGACCCATTGCTTTTGGGCATTTGGTGATGATTACCCAACAGAGCAAAGCTGTTTACTTTAGAACCTGGACATGAAAGAGAACAGGAAGGGTCCTACAATTCTCTTTAAAGGCACCCCCCCAGTGACCTAAAACCTCCCACTAATCCCCACTTTTTAAAAGTTCCACTAGCTTTCAATAGCTCTGCAGTCCAGGGACCCAGCATTTAACACAGGGACCTGAGGGAGGCATTCCAGATCCAAATTATAGCACAGTCCTACATGACTTCCTGCCGTCTTCAAAAGCACTGACATTCCACTTCCATGTATCCCTTTACCCCAACTTAGAAAACTTTCATGCTTACCACTTGGCTCAGCTAATGCCCCATGCTGGTGAATGCCAATTCCCTTCTTGACCATCTAAGGCCGAAAAGCCAGCTGCTGCCTAGCCCACATTTCCTTATCTTCTAGATTAGAGGTCTTTGAGGACAAAGATGGCATCTTGTAGCAAATGCTTCACCCCTGAAGAGCTACACCCCAAGCCCAGCAGCATCTTTTATCTTGTCCTTCCACCACCATCACCACCCCCACCCTGCCCACATTTGGCACACAGTAGGAATTAAATAAATATTTATTCAGTGGATAAGGTCATATTTCAGGAGTCTGTCACAACCTACAGTTTATCTCACAGCCATTTGCATTAGATTGCTATGTTTAATCCTTACAACAGCCCTCTGAAAGGCCCTTTTTCCAAATTTCTTGGGGTTTGATATATTTAGAATTTTTGAAAATTTTGTATTTTAAGAAAGGCAATATGTTATAGTAATCTCAGAGTGATTTGGGGCAACACCAATAATCAAACATATATAGTCACTGATCATCAAACATAATCAGCCACACATGAATAATTTTATTAAATGAAATAGATAAAGACTATAAACAGACTGGTCAATTTAGGTCAAGTTTTACTACCTACTAAGGTTGCAGCAAGCTTATGAAAAAGCTGACAGTGTTAGAGCATTTTGGATTTCAGGATTACACATAAGGGAGTATGAGTTGGGTACAGTGGTACACACCTGTAATCCCAGCAGCTTGGGAGGCTGAGGCAGGAGGACTGGGAGTTCAAAGCCAGCCTCAGCAACTGATCAAGTCCCTAAGCAACTCAATGAGATCCTGTCTCCAAATAAAATTACAAAAAAGGACTGGGGATGTGGCTCAGTGGTTAATCACCCTGGGTTCAGTCCTCGGTACCAAAAAAATACAAAACAACAACAACAACAAAAAACAAACAAAGAGGAGTCTGGACCTGCACAATTATCCCTATGTATTCCAGAAATAAAGAGAAGGAGCTCAAGAAGGTTAAGTAATTTTACTGATATCATACAGCTAATAAACTAAAATTTGATGACTAACTCCAGATCTCTACTCTTTGAAAAGGTTAAATTATGTAATATTTGATATACACAAAAATATTTGTGACATATATAGAATGCATATTAATTAAAATTTTTTAAAAAATGAACCTGCCACCTAACTTAGAGATATAAATTCCTGCTTAACTCCTGGGCACAACAGCCCAGGGCAGGCTAAGTTATTTATGGATGTGTGACAGGAGCTGAATTTTGATGTCTCAGAAGGGAAGCTTCTTGGGTGGAGCCCAAGAGACCTCACTACCAATCAGCCTCAACCAGGGAACATTAGTCCTTTTGTAATGTCAAGGGACCAATGAAGGGAGGAGAGGATGAAATTACATTGTTTCTCAGATGTAAAAATGATGCAATTTCAGGTATAAATGAATAAGGGCTTTTTAAAAAGGCACCCAGGTCAAAACATAACTGTGCAAGACCAGAGCAGACTGGTATGTTCCGCTTGTATAGAACAATATAACAGGAGCACAGGGCCATTGACCAGAGCTTCTGGATCAATTAGAAGGAATCAGAAAGGAAGGCATGAGGGATACAAGACACAGTGCCCAGGGTCCTGAACAGCAAGTGTAATCATGTGCTATTTCAGAAACTTATTGCTGCTGCTGACCCATTCATTCTACCTTTAGCCACCCCCAAGGTGACCACTGCTTTAAAAGCCAAAGAGCAGTGTGTGATTATCTGCAGATAAGGATGAAATCCAAAGTGGCCTGCCGTTTTTAGTAAGACCTCATTTTCAGGGGCTTCCAACTGTCCAGGGGAAGCTTCAAGTCCCTGAGATCAAAGTTTCAGAAGATAAAAGGGTTTTCACCTCAGCAAAGTGGAACTGATTTTGTGGGAGAGTTATTGATTAATGGACCCTCATCCTGAGATCAAACATCCCCAAGCTTGCCAGATACTAGCCTCTCTCAAAAAGATACTCAAGTATAGGGGTCCAACGAAGACCAGGGCTGGAATCTGGATGCTCTGAGTAGGCAGTGGAAACTGAGGACTCTGGGGAGATGTGAGGTATGTGTGTGTGGGTGTGGGTATACCTGTGTGTGGGAGTGAACATGAATGAATATTCCAGAAAAATAGATCTTCTGAAAAAGAACTCTGTTCACAGATTCTTACTGAACCTATGAATACTCTGTTGCTCCCCGACTGGTGGGGGAGGACCAGTCCTGATTTGAAGGACCTGTTATACCAAAACTACCCTGTAATCATGTGCTATTTCAGAAACTTATTGCTGCTGCTGACCCATTCATTCTACCTTTAGCCACCCCCAAGGTGACCACTGCTTTAAAAGCCAAAGAGCAGACAAATGATTCTAAGGAAGCTAGAAGGTTTGGACATTCATTCCAAAAAAGAATCCCAGAATCATGTGGAACACACACACAAACTCATGGTATGCTTACCTCAGCTGCATTCTGTGAGTATGGACATTTAAAGAAAGGAGAACTACACACTCTAGGGCAGGGAACTGAGTCAGAAGGTTTTGCTGCATTCACATGATGTGCAGGGAAAGTAACTGAAGCAACAGATGGAGAGGGTTGCGTAAGGGAGTCCCTTGTACAAAAGGGACTATTTATGCCTAAGCACATCCACAGTGTTTATACCTAAACCACTACAAAGTTCAAGTAAAAAGAAAGCCAAAACCTCCCAAGCATTAGGAACTGAAGTTTTTTCCACCTTTTTACAACTGTCACAGGTAGGTTTCAGGAAAATCTTATATGAAATCCTGATAATCTGTGGAAGTAGCAAAGGGGGGAAAGCTGAAGTCTGTGACCCATCCTCAGAGGCACCGTCAGCATGATCCTTCTGAGGAATAGGCACAGCACTCCTCTCTCTTTGGGTGTGACCATTTGTTCTTTTCTCCAACTAATACTTGGATTAAGATCTCCTCCCTGTGAATTTTCTCATCAGCATTCCCTCCTCCTTCTCCTCTTTTATGCCCCATCATACACAACACACATGCTGTGTCAGTAGCTCACTCCCAGCAGATCAGAGATTAACTTTCAGCTATCACTTCTCGTGGCTAACAGCTGCAGAAGGACGGTGTGAGCCTGCAGATCACTCAGGGCTCCCAATGGCCCCACACTGCATATGGCGTGCTCTGTGCTGAAAGAACTGCGGAAGAGGGGACAGTATTAAAGACTGACTTCTGCGCTGCTCGCCCAGCCTGAGCAGAATTTCTGAGATGAACATAGCCTGCTGCATTATATTTGGCTGCTGCTAAAGTGTGGTCTGTGGACCTGAAGCATATACAACACCTGGGAGCTTGTCAGGATCACATCTCAGCTCCCACACCAGAACTGCAAAAACGGAATCTTCACCTGACTATCTCCAAATGATATCTATGTACACAAAAGCCTGAGAAGTACTTGTTTATGGCACTTTATCATGATTATTTTGTTTAATAAATATTTACACTAATTACTATAAGTCAAGCACTCTTAACATGCTTTTCAAATAACTTAGCCAGGTACGGTGGCACAACCAGTAATCCCAGCTTCGGAGGCTGAGGCAGGAGGATTGCAAGTTCCAAGCCACCTCAGCAACTCAAATAACTTGTTTACGCCTTAGAACAACCTCAATTATAATTTTATGGTCAATATTACACTTCCGATTTACAGATGAGGAAATCAAGTTCTGAAAGTGTTAAATACTTGCCTAATGCCAGATAGCTGGTATGGAATGGAGTTGGCATTATATGTCACAACTTTCTACATTCCCTGTCTCCTGAAGAGACACCAGAAATAATTAGAATATATACACATATATGTGTGTGTATATGTGTGTGTATGTGTGTGTGTGCATATGCATATATATGTATATATGGGGGGTCGGTTCTGGAAATTGAAACCAGGCCTTGCACATGCTAGGCAAGTGCTGCACCACAGAGCTACACCCCTAGAATGGATTTTTAAAGGATGAACACTTTGTACCCATTGTTGTTTAAACCAACTATTCTGGAAGCTATGGATTACAGTAGAGATCCTCTACTCTAAAAGGAAACAATTCAAAAAGGAATGAAACACGTAAAAGTTTTCCCCATTAGGCAATCAGGAATCCAAGGGAAACAGAGTAACAGCTTAATAACACTACTAAATACACAAAAATTATTATACTTAGTGATCCACTAAAAATGTTTTTAGTACATTCTGAAGGTTAGTGAAGTAAAAAGGGTTGACCGGCATGCTGGAGAACCTTAGCCTATTAATGGCGTCACAATACATTAGAACAGGAAAAAAATAAGACCTAAACCATGGCCCTTTCCTTGCTTTATTGTCAAATACAGGTCAAAATACTTTAAAACTAGTTTGCAGACCATCCACAGAGCTTAGCCTCTGGCCTTCTCAATTGTCCAGGTGGTGGTGTGACTCTGGCTGACACAGTTACCCACACACTTTCAACTTTCATTTCTGGATCTTGCCTCCTCTTAAAACACCTCAGATCTCTGATCTCCAATTTGCCCACAGGGAAAATTAGGGTTTGCTGGGCTGCCTTGTTTCAAAGTACTGAACTGGAATGCTGGATAAGAACACCTCAGGCTTATAGTAATTTCCTGAAGCCTCCAGAAAATAGATTTTGCCCCAGTCAAAACAACAACTTTAACACATTTGGAAATGTCACTAACAGTATTGTATAGCTCTCAGTCTAGAATCTATGTGTTTACTCAATCTTGAGTAAAGGTAACATGCACAAAGTACTCAGGGCAATGATATTAGATATGAAAAGATAAGAAAAACTCCAACATTAATTTCTTCTCTTACAACTCAGAAAAACCTAGAAACCTCCCCAAATGATCCTTTTCTGCTTATGGAAATAAACTGCATATGCAAATTAAAAGAAATGCACTAAAGTGCCAATTATGCAAAAGCAAAACTCCCTGGCTTAATTTTAAGAAGTAAAAAGCGTTCTCATTAATTCTGCAAATATTAACTGAGCACTTGTGATGTGCTAGGTCTGATGATTCAGGGGTGAACAAAAGCAGATATAGTACCTGCTCTCACGGAGCTCATAGTTGAGTGGCCAGAAATACATTATTATCTATCATCAAAGAACATATCATTATAAACTGAAATAAGTGCACCAGAGGCAAGGAAGATGGGAGGGTCAAGGAGACTGGAAAAGCGACCCTTGAGCTGAGTTGAGAAGTTTAAGAATAGCTGGATGTGTCCAGCTGTGTAAGAGCTCAGCAGAGGTGGAGGGAAGAACACATTGGAGAAACTGAATCTTGCAGAACTTTGGGGTGGTTGATGTACAGAGAACCAGGAGGAGAAAGAACAAGATGAGGCTTGACAGCAGGCGGGGCAAAGGCATGCAAGGCCTGTGTTGGCTGAGTTGAAGATTTTGACTCTTTTGAAGGGTCCTAAGCAGGGGTGAGGTGAGCAGTTCAGCATGTGGAAAAGCTTTCTCTGGCAACAGTGTGAAGGACTAAATCGGATGGAGGCCAAAGCAGATATAGGATGGTCAGTTATGAGTATTTCTCTTGAAATGAGAGAATTAGAATGATAGTAATGAAGTGGAAAGAAGTAGACAGATTTGAGAGAGATTTAGAAGGTAAATTAATAAGGCATGGTGATGAAATCAATATGGGAGTTGACGGAAAAGAAGACTGCAAAGATGATGCCAAGATTTCTTCTAGCTTATGTAAGTGGGTATAAGGAGGTCACATTCACAGATATAGAAAAGTTTGAAGACTAGATATTGGAGGGAGAGATCATGAGCTCAATATTGTGCTTGAGGAGTTCAAGATGCTTTAGAAACACCTGACAGGAGATGACTTACAGGCAACTGACTTAATTAGTAATGCTTGTCTCAGACAGGAGAACGGTCATTTCTGTGAGTGTCATTGGCATATACAAAGATAACTGAAGCTGAAACATAAATAAGAGAAAAGAAGTATAAAGGCACGGGTTCAAAAGTAAAGTATAAAAGTATGGGATTCAAAGAGTAGTGAGCAAAAGTTGATGTCTGGAGAAATTCTAACACTCCAGAGCTAGACAGAAGAGGATGGGCCCATGAATGAGATAGAAAAGAAGGAGCCAGAGAGAAAGGGAAAATGCAAGACTGTGGGGTGAGGGGAGCCAGGGAAAGAGAGTGCTCTGAGAGGCAGACCATGGGACACAACTGATTGCTATTATAGGAAAGGACTGAAGAGATCCACTTTATTTACTGACAAGAAGATCACTAGTGCCCTTTGCACAGATTCAGTGGAGTGCAGTAGGGAACAATGAGTGACACATAACAGAAGGGAGGGGTTGAGGAGTTTGTGAGAAGTAGGAAAATTGAGTAAGTATAGAGGATCCGAGAGAATCAAGCAGAAAACGCTCTCATTCAGACAAAAAGTCAAAGCCCTAATAATCATCTACAAGGGCATAAAGTCTGCCCCTCCTCACTTCATCTATACTTCCCTTTCTCACTCCAGGCACACTGGCCTTCTTATTCTTGGAATGAACCAACTTCCACTTCTTGGCTTTTGCCTTTGTTGTTCCAATAATCTAGAAATTTCTTCCTCCATACAAATAAACAGTTGTTCCCTGACCTTTTAAGTCTTGACTTAAAAAGGAAAAAATATAGGTCTCAGCGAGGTCTTCCCTAATTATCCCATTTAATATTAAAATTAACCTCTTGTGCCTGCACTCCCAATTCCCTTCCCTAGGATATGTGGTACTTCTTAACATCTCACATGTTTTGTTTTTGTGTTCATTATTTATTTTACTTCCCAACCAAAGAATATAAATATCTTGAGATACAGAATTTGTCTACTTTGTTAACTATATTTAAGTAGATATGACATCTACATTTACACGGTAAACTTACATGATACAGTATAAGCAACTTACAAAACAGCATTATAGTAAAATCCCATTTATGTAAGTATGTGAGTGTTCTAGGATGCTTTGGGGGAAAAAGTAAAGAAAACATAATAACTCAAGCAGTCTTAAATACTAAAGAATTGCATTGGCTTACACAACAGGAATTCTAAAGGCAGGTTGGGCTTCAGTTGCTTGATTGATATCTTCAAGGCTCTCACTTTTTCCATCAAAATGTGGTCTTCATCCTAAAATCAATCTCCCTTTGGATGTCTCGGAGTCTGCTATTGGTAGTCAGGAGTATATGCATGCTCTACATGTCTACATCCCACTTGGAAGGGAAAGAGTTGCTTCCAGAAACTACAAGAAGAATGTGGAAAACTTTTCCAGAAATCTCCAGCGACATTTTCCTGGAGGCTCATCAATCCAAGCCCAACAATTAGATTAGTTAATTCCTAACCAATTACCAGACTCTGGGATTACCCTTAGATCAGTCAGGCCTACTCTGGCTTTTGAGGTGGGACCCTGCAATACATGGGTTTCACGTATGAGAGAGCCTGCCTGAACAAAATGAAGAATCTGTTGCAGAAGAAAGGTGAGGATGGATGGGATATGTGCAACTGATAATACATACACATTTGTGTGTAGGTGTGTGTGTGTGTGTTTGCTAGGGGGAGATGAGATTAAGAATGATTTCATTCCCCTGAAATTTCCCTTATTGAATGGATTTTTGAATTGGGTCAATGAAACCCAAAGTATTTAACAATAATCTCCTTTTTGTAAGTTTTTTTATATGGTTTATATCTTAAGCTTACATGCTTATACTTTATTGGGGGTGTGTAATCTCAAGGAAGCAAGGATGAGGGGGAAAAAACTCAATGAACAAACAAATGGGGGAGAATCCATAGAAGGAGGTTCATGACCAAGTTAGCCATGGCTTCACAGCAGGCACAGCAGATTACTTTCTTACATGTTTCCAGGGAGGTCTAGGAAAACTACTGCATTCAAAATCGTTTTTTAGGGGAAAGGAAGGAGGAGCAACTTATCAGTTGTCCTTCCGGTCTCCTGTCTTTGAGTAGGGCTGCCCCACAGGGAGTTACCTCCACAACACCTCAGGCTTGTGCACCTGACTCCTCAGAAGCAGTGACTGAGGAAGTCAGAGACTCTGCTGGTGGTCTCCCTGTCATCAGTGCCGCACTGGGCAGCACCTTTGTCTGTGGAAGGGAGCAGTGGTAGCAGGGAACAGCGGGAGCCATTGCTAGAGTCACTCTGGCTGGAAGCAAAGAGGCCATAATCTAGGAAAGTAGATGAATCTGAGCGGCTGCTCTGGGCCTGTATATGTTCTGTGCAGCAAACCAATAAAGCCCAGTCAATACTTTATTCTTTCTTTGATCCTTTTTAAGCACTTTGCACTTTATGTGTGTGTGTGCTCTTATCGCATAAGAACAAACACTCCTAAAATGCAGAATTATAATATACTTATATTTGTATTCTTCTGTGCATACAGTGAATGTTTAAAAATTAATATTTTTAAGGGCTGGAGATGTGACTCAGGGGTAGAGCACTTGCTTAGTATGGGCAAGGCCCTGGGTTTGATACCCAGCACCACCAAAGGAAAAAAGAAAACAAAAATGTTGTAAAATTTGCTCTGGAGTGACTGTCATCAGATGCTATCAGTTCTAAAGACTTAGAAGGAGATATATAAAGTGACAAACTATTGTAAGTAGCAAATCATTCCTCTAAGGGAATTTGTATTTTATATCAGCAAAATAAGGGGCTTTAACAAACTAACTTATAAGATCAAAAGGCATTGTTCTTTGTGAATTTCCTTGTTCCATGTTATTTCACAGATGGTAATTTTGAAAGCATGTAAGCATTCAGTTAGGGACAGGTGCAGCAGTTTTACTCTATTTTAGGAATGAGCAATTTCAAAACGCTGACTTGAGAGTGTGGAAGCAGTACCATATTTTGTCTTGGAAGTATAAATCCATCAGTTCACTCATTCAATGCTGATTTAGCATCTGTGTGCAAGGGATAGTGTCAGGTGGTGAAAGAAATATAGACACTGCTAATACATTCATGAGCTTATACTCCAGGAGGCAAAAGAAGCCAAAGAAAAACTTCTATAACAATCATTATAATACAATTTAGTATTGGGTAAGTTTCTTTATTTTTATTCTATTATTACTTTAAAATGTTAGCTTACTGTGAATACTCAATAACCATATGTTATGGCTTAGATGTGAGGTGTCCTGCAAAATCTTGTGTGTGAAACAATGCAAGAACATTCACAGATGAAATGATTGAGTTATGAAAGCTTTAACCCAATCAGTGAATGAATCACTTGATGGGGATTAACTGAGTGGTAATTGAAGATCGGTAGGGTGTGACTGGAGGAGGTGGGCATTGGGGATTTGTCTTTTGGGTATATATTTTGTATCAGGAGAGTGGAGTCTCTCTGCTTCCTGATCATCTTGTAAGCTGCTTTCCTCTGCCATACTCTTCTGCCATGATGTTCTGCCTCACCTTGAGTCCCAAATAATGGAGCCAGCTGTCTAAGGACTAAGATCTCTAAAACTGTGAGCCCCCCCCATATAAATTTTTCCTCCTAAAATTGTTCTTGTCAGGTCTTTTAGTCACAGTAGTGAAAAGGATAGGCAATGCAAAGTTAGGTAAAAAAAAATTGAGAATCTTTTCTATTTAGTACTGAGGGTTGAACCCAGGAGCACTTCACCATCAAGAGCTACAACCCTAGTCCTTTATTTTTATTTTTTATTTGTTTTTAAGACAAAGTCTTGCTAAATTGCTGAGAATGGCCATGAATTTGTGATCCTCCTGCTTCAGCCTCCCAGGTTGCTGGGATTACAGGTGTGCACCACCACACCCAGCTGCCTTCTAAATTTTTATATACTCTGAATTATGTGAACAACACTTTAGTAGCAACTAGAACACAAAGTTGAGAGTAGTTTTTAATTTCCCTCTATCTCATAACTTTTACTTAGGTACTAAAAAAATCCTAGCCAACATTTTAATGCTTTTGAAATTCCCATTAGTAGATGAAATTGAAGGCTATTGGATAACACCTACCAACACAAAACAACTACAGACACATCAGTGTTAGTTCACAAAGCCTTGATAATTGTCTGATAGACACTAACTTAAATAGTAAGCCTTTTTACAAAAATATGCTACCTCTAAAATCCTGAGCTGGCACCCAAAACCCACAAAATCAAAGTCCTGAAAAAGATGATAGAAAAAATCCTAGAAGAAGAGACACTAATTATATGTAACTTGTGTAAAGTCACAGGACTAGTTAGTAGCAGGGACACTGAATTCTGTCACTAAGGTATTTTAGGTATTTAGGTAAAAATGCATACAATACAAATTCCTCAACTTTTATTTTGGGAAAAATCTCAATAACTTTTTTTCTAAAAATTCTCGAGCATTTGAAGCAACCACTATGCAATGAACAATTTTATATTTTTAACTGATGCTCAGTAAGTTTCCACTAAGTGTAGGGTACTGAGGTTACAAAAAGAAAAGACAAGAAAAGCATAGTCTCTGCCTTGAGTATGGGGAGAAAAGAATCAATCTAGGGCACAGGAGTATGTGCAAGGTGCTGGGGCATCAGGACAGTGTCCAGAGAGGAAGAGCTCAGGAAATCTGAGTCTATGGAATATGAGAAGGTGTCATCAGGTGGCCAAGGGGAGAGGAAGGCTTTACAGAGGAGGTGTGTGTGCAGAGCCCCAGTGCTTGGAGCAGCCTGGCACGCTCCAGGGTGGTGTGTGAAAGGAATGTAGCAGAAGATAACAATGGAGAGGGGGTAGAGTTACTGTGCCAGATAGGCAGAGACCTTAAATTAAATGCCCCTGGACAGAATCTGACCTTATCTATAAGGCACAGGCAATAACTAAAGTATTTTAAGAAGAGCTGCCTGCTCGGTTTTGTGTTATAGAAAAGTGACTTTGGTGAGTGTGTAGAGTGGGCCTGGAGGGGCAGGTCTGCTGGTTAGAACAGTAGGACAACAATTCTGGTTAGAGACCTAGGAAACCAAGAAGGGAGAGGCGGGTAAGGAACACTGTAGATTATACTCAAATGATTATAAATATAAAACTTTCTACACATGATTTAGAAGAGTAAATACTTCCACAATAATATTCTCACAGTGATTTTCATCCTGTTTATTACTGTGAAATAAACTCAGGTGAAGTCTTAAGTACATAGGATTGTGAAAATAAAGACTTTTCCTAAAAGCATTAACTTCTATGGTAGAATAGCTTGTCATTTCTGTCATAGTTGCTGTCTCATTAGACAGCAGTTCTAAATTTTTTGCAAATAAATGCAGAATTCTAACCTTTAAAGGGAGTGCAGTCACATCTTTACAAGAGAGCTTCCCTTCATACCTAATGTCTCATTCCCTTCATCTGTACTACAAATTCCAGCATGCTGACCTTTCAAACAATAGGCAGTAGGTATCCTAACCAATGGCACTTGCCAGAATGTCGAATAAATGCCCAATTAATACCAATATAAAGTCTGAAATGCTTTTTCAATGATCATGTCATTAATATCCATGTTTTAAAGATATAATGCTCATCTAACTAGAATTTTATAAGCAAGTTTCACAGCTCACTATTCAACTGAGCACTAAACTTAACTAACAAATGTCCATTAGACACATTTAATGCTTAATGGTCAATCTAAAAACTTGTTCAATTTATATTTTTTGCTTCATCAGTTAAGAGGGATCCAAATGTTTGAAAAATGAATAGATCCAGAGAATCCTTCTGTCTGCCTCTTTTTTTCTCTCATCAGTCAGAGTCATCAATAATCAATGACATGAATTTAGTAATGACCCATTTACATATTTGAACTGACATTTTGAAATGACAATGAGAAGCTGACAATTAACTGTGCTCTAAGAAAATGCCCTTTCTCTCCATATGGCTTCCACTCTAGGACTAAAATTTAAAGAGATTTTCAATTTACTGAACAACAGAGAGTCTCTCCAGCTGAGACCCCCATGTAACTTCATTTAGAATGCAAATGTGTATACCAAGATTTTAAATGCCATTCTTATTGATACTGAGAAGGCAGTTATAAAATAGGGTCATCCTCACCATAGAGCTGTGGTAAATTAAAAAGCAAAGAACTGCAAGGCTTTAGGGGAAAACAAGTTTTCTTGTGCTAACTGGGCAGTATATATGGTAGAAAAGGCCTTCAAGAAGCTATGTTATCTTGACTTCTCACCTTAAAATGAAGATATTAATTTGTGTTGCAAGGATTGCATGAACTAATGGACTAATTGCAAACCATAAAGGCTTCTATAAACATATACCATCATACTTTAGACCTTCATTAATATGCTGACTCAAAATAAAAAGACTGGACTAGGGGTGTAGCTCAGTGGTATAGCATGTACTTAGCATGTGAGAGGCTCTAGGTTTACTCCCCAGCACCCCTCCCCCAAATTTGAAAACCTGCAAAATAAAGATGTAGGCTAGAGGAAAAAGCAGAAATGGTCTCCAAAACCACACTTAATAAAAATGTATGTGAATAATCTCCATAAAACTCACAGATCCCTTTTTTGAAGAGATTGACAAGCTAATCCTAAAATTCATATGGACACTCAAGGGACCCAGAATAGTCTAAAAGTCTTGAAAAAGGCAAAGGAAGTTGGACAATTCATACTTTCCAATTTCAAAACACAACAATGCAAAAGTAATCAAGAGTGGTACTGGTATAAGGATAGGCATATGAATCAATAGAAAATAACTGAGAGTCCAGAAATAAGCCCTTACTTTTATGGTTGATTGATTTTCAACAACAGTGTCAAGAAAATAGAAAAAGAAGATTGTTTTCAACAAATATTGCTGATGACTGTATATCTACAATCCACAAAAGGAGGTTGAATCCTTTCTTCATACCATACATAAAAATAAGCTCAAAATGTTAAAGTCATGAAACTCTTAGAAGAAAGCATGAGTCATTCTTTGTGAGTTTGGTTAAGCAAAGCCTTCTTGAATTCAATACCAAAATACAAGCAACAAAAGCCCACATAATGTATGATTCCATTTCTGTGTAATGTTCACAACAGGCAAATCTACAAAGATAGTAGATTAGTGGTTGCAAAAAGCTGGGCAAGTTGAGGGGACATGAGGGATGGCTGCTAATGGGTACAGAGTTTCTTTTTAGGTTGATGAAACTATTTCAGAATTGATTTTGACAATTGGTGCACAACTCTGTGAATATGCTGAAAATCACTGAATTGGACTCTTAAAATGGGTGAGATGTATCAAATGCAAATGATACCTCAATCAGCATATTTAAAAATAAAGTAATAGATATGAAAAGTAGGACCAGTTAGTGTTCAAGACCCTCATTTGGGAACAAAAGACCTGGGTTTAAGTTCAGGCCTTACTATGTGTTAAATCGTAAGCAAATTACATTATCCTTGAGCTTGTGCTCTCATACAAAATGGTGTGAAAATAACTTCTTTCTCAAAGAGGTTGTTATGAGTATTAGATGAGATCATGAACGCTGGATGAACACAGAACCTGGAACTCAGTAAGTGCTGGGTAATAGTAAACAATTCAAAGGAAAGATATGTGAGCCTAGACTGTAAGCAGAAGTTAAACAAAACAAACAAACAACAAAAACAAAAAACAAAACCAGTATATTGGCTGAGAAATTTAATCGCTTAAATTTCTCTTAAAAAAATTATATGTAAACTTAATCAATAGCAACAGGGTGCTTCCAAATTGTTAGGCTCACTGTGGAACACTCAGTAAAAAGAGGAATAGGACTTCACCACAGGTCATGATAGAATCACAAAGGCTGGATTTATCCTCATTGCCTAAAATAACCAGAGAACCAGACAAAACACATGAAGCTATGATTATCAAACATTTTATAATAGACAGTACAAGACTATGGTCCACATGTGAAAGGAAACCAGCAAGGTGAGCCTACAACCATATCTGCATACTGCCTGGAGACAGTATGTAGGCTGCAGAGCAAGAGGGGGAATCCACCTTGCACTCAGTGGTCTTACTGAGTTAAGGAGATAAACAAAACAAAACAAAAAACAAACAAAAAAAGGTTTAGGTACATAGTGCAAAGGAAGAAGAAATGCCTTAGAGACAGACAGTGTATCCCAGAGATCTGTGGGGGCTGAATTAGCCTTAGATTCAAGGTTGCCAAAGCTTAAAGGCAAGCTTTCAAAAGACAGAAACTCAACAGCATGCCAGAATGAAGTAAAGGAATGTAACAGAAACCAGTGACCAACAAGTTAAAATGTCTGGCATCCAATCAAAAATTATCAGGCATGTAAAGAAGTATGGGAAATATAGCATATCCAGTTGAAAAATCCATCAATAGAAATGAGCCCAGAAATGACACAATGAAATTAGCAGACCAGGATTTTAAAACAGTGGTTATAAATATGCTCTATTTGTCCAAATGGAACTTTTAGAGGCTAAAAATACAATGTTACCACACACTTTTGGGTGAGGAAACAATATATAGGCAGGGCCTGAAACCAAGTTGCAAGAATTGGTAGGATTACTGATAGATTGGATGCAGTGTTTGAAAGGGTACATCATGACTTCAAAATTTTGACTTCAGGCTCTAGCAAAGGCCAATTATGATAAAGGGGAAAGCTGAAGGAAGGTTAGCCTGGGAAGATGAATCAGGAATTTGGTTCTGTACATGGTAAGCTTGAGATAGCATCAAACATGCAAATCAAGTGTGCTGTTATTGCATATAGCTGTCTTAAATTCAAAGGATATATTGGGATCAGAGATACAGAAAGATCATAAAGATGGTAGATAAACCAAGTCAGGAAGCTCTAGGCTCTAAGAATGTTTTTAAGAAGGATTTTGATTTAATAATGTGGTGTTATATTCCTCAGGCTGTGCAGTCTCTTCTCCATCTCAATGAGTGTTCTTATCATCATAGTTTTTCTCACACTATTTGCTTTGCCAGGATTTTCTACTTTCTTTCCCTTTGCTTCTGCAATATCTATCTTGCATGACTACATAAGCTATATAAATACCTGGAGAACACTCAATGCTAGCTTTATCTTATCTTAAATAGAGAATCCTATGTCACAAAAGTAACATAGTTTCATTTGTATATGAATCTTCCTAATGCCTTTCTTCATAATAACCTCAAATTAGATACAACCCAAATGTCCATCAACAACTGAAGGGATAAGCAAATTGTGGTAAATTTATACAATGGAATGTCAGTCAGTGCTAAAAAGGAACTACTGATATGCATAACAGTATGTATGAATTTCATAAGCATGATGCTGCTTGAGAAAAGCCAGACACAAAATAACACATTTATAAGAAGCACTAAGAGACAAATCTAATCTGTGGAGACAGAAAGCAGATCAGTAGTTGTAGGGGACTGGGATTGAGGTAGAGAAGGACCAGCAAGGGGCACAGAAAGATTTGGGGGGTTATTAAAATAAATCTTTATTGTAGTAGTGGTTATAGGGATATATAGATTTGTCAAAACTCATTAAAATATGCATTTAAAATGAGTTCATTTTATCATGGCGCAATCAGGAAATACTGCTTAACAGTTCTTCAGGGTGACTGGGTGCCAAATTTGTTCCCTTCAAATTCTCTCTCCCATGTTATTTTACAGTTCCGGGCAGGGCTCTAGTTTTTATCTTGGGCTACCTCAAGGGAAGCCATGTGGGATTTTTAAAAAATCTAATTTAAAAAACGAAATTGGATCATATTTTCCTCTGAGTTATTTTGGCAGGCTAACTGCTTCATAGCTGGTTTTCCTGGGATTTTAGTGGTCTTTCTTTTTTCTTTTTCTTCTAGTTAGGCTCCAATTATACTCTTCTGAGTGACACCATGGTTTGAGTGTAGCTTTGAGGCTTTTGGGACTATTCAGTTTCTTTGAAGTTTGACTTTAGTTATGCTGCTCTTTGAATTTCACCAAAGGCTCTCTTAAAATTATGTTCCAGGGTATTGCTTCCAAGAAGAATAAATAAACACATTGCAAGTTTTATCCTTATGTCATGGGAATCTACTCTGCTATGAGACAAGGAATCTAGAGCTCATGGTCTTTCTATTCCATTTACTTTTCATTCAAGCAGTTCCTCCAACTCTCTATAGGCCTGATGACTTTTCTCTCTTGCCTCCCCAAGTCAGATATCTGCTAACAGTAAACAGGGAGGGAATAAACAGCATGTTTAATATGAAAATATATAGTTATTTAGTCAAACACACTACTGTATTCTTCTTTAAACCTGAAAACCCTTTGTTGTTGCTGTTGTTTAAATACTGAGCAAAAGTGTCTGCTTTTAGGTCATATATTCATTGAAAACTCCAATTTTGATGAATTCTTTAGTAGTACAGTATAAGTAACAAGGAAGGTGTTTATCCTACCATTAAAGTACGATATTTTAAAACTTCTAAGATGCACAATTTTGCATTATGAAATCTGAATGTTTCTTACAATTTCTGTTGACTTCGTGACAAACTAGCTAACCTTGCTTTCTAAATGTGAATCACATTGTTACTCTTGATAACCTAACTGTAGTTCTCAATGTTTCCTTAACAATGCATGTTATTGTATGAGGACCTCCTGCTGATGCCTTAGATCAAGAGTATTAACATCATCATTTGCAGAAAGGGAATCAGCGTCTTACAAGAAAATCCTATAGAAAATGGTGGTGCTAAAAAAGAAAAAAATGAAAAAAGAAAATGGTGGTGCTCTCTTTGAAGAAATGCTGTACCCCTGGATATTTTGAGGCTGAAGAGGTTGATACTGGATAGTGAAACACAAAATGAACACTGAATCAAAAAGTGATTTAGACGATATGGACTTGAAATGTGAAGTTTTAGGATTAGTATAAGCAATCTGATTTACTCATTTTCCTTTCTTATTTAGTACAATAATGATATATGATAAAAAAAAGTTATAACTAAAGAACTCTAATAAGAATAAAATAAAAATTCTGAATGATAAGAAGTATTTTTCCATGGTTTAACTGGCACATAAAAAATGATGTGTCCTAGTAATTTGATACCTTAGATTTAGTGAAATTTCAAAGCAAATAATTGGAAACTGCCTCATTGTCTGAGTAGAAAAATCAACAAGTATATAAAGGAATAAATACTGCAACAATCATGTCACATTTTCCAATCTTTTCTTGGTGACAGCTTTGTTGAGCTATAATTCACATATATGCAATTTACCCATTTAAAATGTACAATTCAATGGTTTTTAAATATATTCACAAAGTTTAATTGGTACATAATTTGGAGAGCACTGTCCACCTTAATCATACTAAGTTTTCCTATCCATGAACATAGGATGTTTTTCTCTTTTAATGTACTAGAGAAATAATATGCTACAGATATGTCATTGGGAAAATAAAAATGATATTCCTTGGTTATGGGGTTATAATGACATTTTATTTTATACATTTCTGTATTTTTAAAAATTTCAAAAAGAATATCTTTTGTATACTCAAAAAAAGTTATTTTAAAGGAAAACATTATTTAATAAAACCCATACAAATTTAAAGTATTTCATAACCATGGAATGAATTTGAAATGAAGATGCTTGAAAGATTTTTCAAAACACGTGAACATTCTGCTGTTGATTCTTGATTATTTACTCATCAGAATTTACTGATTGTGGTAGGTACTGAGTTTTAGCAAAACAGATGAGACTCCTGTCCACAAGAAACCTATACTTAGTGGTAGAATGACAATCATCAGGCAAAGTAGCAAAAAGTCATGTAAGTTCAAGTTGTAAAGAATGCTTTGGAAAAAAAGCAGTCAGTTCTATGATGGAAAATACCGGTGAGAATGAGCAGACTCGTTTTGAAATAGTGGTCAGGACACTCTAAGGGTTCGTAAATAAGGGTTCCACATACAAGTGCTTTATTAGATATATGTTTTGCAATTTTTCTCCCATTCTATAAGTTCTTTTTCTCATTTCATTTTTGAGATTGTCCTTTGAAACATAAACTTTAATTATTTTTTGTACCAAGTATTGAAACCAGGGGCACTTAACGACTAAGACACATCCCCAGCCATTTGTTATATTTTTATTTTGATACAGGTCTCACTACATTCCTTAGAACTTTGCTAAGTTTCTGATGCTGGCTTTGAACTCACAATCCTCCTGCCTCAGCCTCCTGAGCCACTGGGATTACAGGTATGCACCAGCACACCAGCATAAACTTTAAAAATTTTGATGAAGCACAGTGTATCAAGTTCTTCTCAAATGCTTGTGTTTTTTGGCATTATACATAAGAATCTATTGCCAAATTCAAGGTCACAAAGATTTAGCCCCATTTTCTTTTAAGAGTTCAATTGTTTCAGTTCTTATACTAATTTTTTGCTCCCTTTTGAGTTAATTGTTGATATAGTATGAGGAAAGCATCCAAATGCATTCTTTTCTTTGTGATTATCTAGCAGTTCCAGCACCATTTGTTGAAAAGATTATTTTCCCCATTTGATCCTTAATTTTGGCATCCTTTGCACTGCACTTTTGTTGCCAATCAATTGGTCATAGAACTTGCATTTCTATTCAATTAATCTATGTGTCTATTCTTATGCTGGTACACTATCTTTTTAAAATTTATTTTAAACAAATATCTAAAACCATATAAGTTGTACATACTAATGGAATAACATACAATGTTTGATAAATCAGGTTAAACACATTTATCTCTTCAACCATTTATCATTTTTTAAATGATGAAAACCTTCAAAATCCTACTGGATTTTGAAATGTACCATACATTATTGTTATCTATAGTCACCACACTGTGCAATTGTATACCAGAGTTTCATGTTCCCTCTAATTGTAACTTAGTATCCACTGATCAACCTTTCCCAATCCCTCTCTATCACTTGCTCTCCACAGCCTCTGGTAATTACCACTGTACTCTCAACTTTTATGAGATCAACCACTTGTACTCAGATTGCACATATGAGTGAAATCATCTTTCTGTGCCTAGCCTATTTCATTTAACATAATGATCTACAATTCCATCCATGTTGCTGCAAAAGGCAGGATTTCATTCTTTTTGTGGCTGAATAGTATTCCATTGTAGATCTGAAACATATTTTCTTTATCCATTCATCAGCTGATGGACACTGAGGTTGATTCCAATTCTTGGCTACTGTGAATAGTATCTCAATGAACATTAGAATGCAGTCATCTCTTCAACATACTGATTTCTTTCTTTTTCTTTTTTTTTTTTCATTTCCTTCAGATATATATCCAGTGATGGAATTGCTAAGCCATATTGTAATTATATTTATATTTTTTTTGAGGAAGTTTTCATCCTTGCTGAAACTTATCTTTAATTTTCTTGACAATACCCTTTCTGGGGTGAGGTGATATGTCATTGTGGTTTTGATTTGCATTTCCCTGAGGATTCATGATGTTGACCATTTTTTCATGTACCTGTTGGCCATTTGTATGTCTTATTTTGAGAAATGTTAGATCTATTATCCATTTTTAAATTGGGTTATTTGTTTGTTTTCTTTTGTTATTGAGTTTTTTTAGTTCCTTATGTATTCTGGATATCAACCCTTTGTGAGATTGCAAATATTTTCTCCCATTTTATAGGCTGTGTACTCTGTTGATTGTTTTCTATAACTTGATTGTGCAGAAGTTTTTAGTTTGATGTAATCCCATCTGTCTATTTTTTGTTCTGTTTCCTATGATTTTTGGATCTTATTCAAAAAATTCTCACCCATTTCAATGTCCTGAATTTTTTTCCCTGTTTTCTTCTTGTGGTTCCATAATTTTAGGTCTTATATTTAAGTATTTAATCCATTTTTGAGCTGATATTTGTGATTGGTGAGAGATAGGGGACTAACTTCATTCTTCTACTTGTGAATATCCAATTTTCCCACACCTACTTATTGAAAAGACTAACCATTCTCCAATGAGCATTCTTAGTATTTTGGTCAAAAATCAGTTGGCTGTAGATGCATGGGTTTACTTTTGGACTTTATTGAGTTCTATTGCTCTGTGGGTCTGCTTTTTTTTTTTTTTCTCAAATGGCCTTAGATATTAGGGATCTTTTGTCATTCCATATTAATTTCAGAATAGCTTTTTCCCTAGTTATTTGAAGAATGCCATTGGTATTCTGATAGGAACTACACAGAATCTGCATATCACTTTGGGTAGTATGCACATTTTGATAAAGTTAATTCTTTCAGTCCATGAACACAGGATGTCTTTCCACCTTTCTGTGTCCTCTTCAATTTCTTTCATCAATGTTTTATAATTTTTGTTGTAGAGATTTTTTACCTCTTTGGTTAAATTTATCATTAGGTATTTTACTTAGGTTTTTTGTTGTTGGTGGTGGTGGTTGCTGGTTGTTTTTTTTTTTTTGTTTTGTTTTGTTTTGTTTTGTTTTTGCTATTGTAAATGGGATTGCTTTCTTGATTTATATTTCAGATAATTGGTTAGGGCATATCGCAACACTACTGATTTTTGTATCTTGATTTTGTCCTGCACATTTGCTGAATTCATTTATTAGCTCTTTGGTGGCATTTTGGAGGTTTTTTTACAGAGAAGATCATGTCATCTGCAAATAGGGATAATTTGATTTCTTCTTTTCAAATTTGGCTGCCCTTTATTTCTTTCTCTTGCCTAATTGCTTTGGCCAGAACTTTCAACATGTGGAATAGAAATGGTGAAAGTGGCATTTTTGTCTTATGCCAGATCTGAGAAAGAGCATTCAGCTTTCCCCAATTTATTTTAAATGTTGTAATAGTAAAATTTCATAATATGTTAAATAATAACATTATAATATATTAGCTATTGGGTTATTATAAAGGTCTTCATTATGTTGAAGTATATTCCTTGTATGCCTAATTTGTTCTGTATTTTTATCATAAAATGATGTTGAATTTTATCAAATGACTGTTCTGAATCAGTTGAGAAAACCATATTTTTCATCCTTCACTCTGTTGATCTGGTGTATCACATTCATTTATTTGCATATATTGAACCATCCTTGCATCCCTGGGATGAATTCAACTTGATCCTGGTGAATGATTTTTTCACTAAGTTGTTAGATTTGATTTGCTAGTATTTAGTTGAAGATCTTCATGTCTATGTTCAACAAGGATATGGGCCTATAGTTTTCTTTTTTTCTTCTGTCCAGAACACTATCTTGATTACTGTTGTTCTAGAGTATGTTTTAAAATTGGGAAGTGTGAATACTGTAACTTTATTCCTCTTTTTCAAGATTGTTTTTATTATTTTGGGTCCCTTGAGTAGTCATAGGAATTTCAAGATCAGCTCATTAATTTTTACAACCATTATAACTCAACAATAAAAAAATGAATAACCCAATTTAAAAATGGACTAAGGAGCCAGGCGTGGTGGCGCACGCCTATAATCCAAGCGATTTGGGAGGCTGAGTCAGGAGGATCGCGAGTTCAAAGCCAGCCTCAGCAACTCAGTGAGACCCTGTCTCTAAATAAAATACAAAATAGGGCTGGGGATGTGCTCAGTGGCTGAGTGTCCCTGAGTTCAATCCCTGGTTCCAAAAACAGAAATTAAAAAAAAATAAAAAATAAAAATGGACTAAGGATCTGAATAGACATTTTTTCAAAGAATATATGCAAATGGCCAATAAGCACATGATATGATGTTCAACATCATTAGCAACTAGGGAAATGAAAATCAAAACTATACCTTAAACCAAGCAGGATGTTAATAATCAAAAAGTCATGGAATAACAAGTATTGGTAAGGTTGTAGAGAATTAATAACATTTATATGTTACTTGGAGGAGATAAAATGATGCAGTTACTTTGAAAAAAAATCTAGAAGTTTCTCAAAAACTTAAAAATAGAATTACCATTATGACCCAGCAATTCCACTCCTCGACACAGACCCAACAGAACTAAAAATATATGTTCACACAAAAATGTGTATGTGAATGTTCATAGCAGCATTAACCATAAAGCCAAAAGATATAAATAACCCAAATGTTCAATATTTGATCAATGAATAAACAAGATGTCTAGTTGCTTACAATGAAATATTATTCAGTCACAGAAAGGAATGAAAATATAGATATAAGCTAAAACATGGATAAAAATTGGAAATACTACATTAAGTAAAAGAAGCAAGTCACAAAAACATATATTAATGATTCCATTTATATGAAATGTTCAGAATAGATAAATTCATAGAGACAGAGAGCAGTTAGTGGCCAGTGGGAGGTATAGGGGAATGAGAATTAAAGAATAAGGGATTTGAGTTCCATAGCTTTCTTGAAGGTACCAATGGTTAAGCTGAGACTT
>JAJEJO010054650.1:0-22208 GCA_020662805.1 Glaucomys volans | reverse complement strand
ATTCATCAGTTTTATTATCAAGTCCTAGTTCATCAATTTCTGTATTACACCCAAGGAGCAACTTGAACTAGGAGTGGTGGCCAGTTCCAGTCTCCTGGTTCTATCTGTACTTATTTTAGACATTTGACCCAATTGGTTGGCTTAAGTGCCTAAAACCTTGGTTCTGGCCAGGTTTCTGGGTAGAACCCAGTTTCCTGTTTTAGTTCTTGTTCTTTTGGGGCTTTGCTGAATGAAAGCACCTCTCCTACTCAGCTTGAAATATGTGGGGTTGTGTTCAGCACCATTGGCCTAGTGTTGGCACTTAGAGTATCTAGTCTTTGAACTGAGGAATGTTGGATTTTTTTCCTATTTATTTTCATCTTATTTACTTTCAGCAACCTTTTATCATTTTCAGTGGTAAGGAGTCTTAACTCCTTGATTAAGTTTATTCCTAGCCTTTTATTATTTTCCATATTATTTCAAATGAAATTGTTTCCTTGATTTCTTTTTCAAATTGTTCATTGTTGGCATGTAGAAATGCACCTGATTTTTGTGGGTTGATTTCTGTTTCCTGCAATGTTGTTGAATTTGTTTATTCTATTCTTTTTTGGGTTCCTTGGGGTTTCCTCTGTGTTTATGTTATATGTGTACATAGATAATTTTACTTCTTTCCAATTTCTTTTCCTTGTCTAATTGCTCTAACTAGAACTTAACAGTACTACATTAAATAGAAGTCAAGTGGTCACTTTTTCTTGTTCCTTATCTTAGAGGAAAAGGTTTTCATCTTTCACCATAGAGTATGATGTTAGGTGTGATCCTGGAGAGTGCTAGTTTATCTGGCTCTGACAAGACATTTTCTTACTTTCTGGTTATCTGGTGAAGTGTAAATAAACAATAGAAAATGTGTTGGTTAGGGTGCCAGGTGTCTTCTGGTGAAGATGAGTGTCTGACCACACATAATTTTTTGCCCTTTGATTTTGTTTGACAAGGTTATAATGGTTGCAGTTAGTTACTGTGTTCATTGTTTTAAGGCATTGTTATGGGTAGGATGGAAAACTGGCCTGGTGTATTATGGTCCCTTCTTCTTTTTTTTTTTTTTTTTGTGGTGCTGGGGATTGAACCCAGGGCCTTGTGCTTGCAAGGCAGGCACTCTACCAACTGAGCTATATCCCCAGTCCTGGTCCCTTCTTTTTAACTTGTTGACACTTTAGGAGTTTGTTTTTAGTGATTGCCTCCCCTCAACCCCCTACTCTCTTATCCTGTCCTGGTTACTAGGTTTTGTTGTCAGTTTTCTCCCTGATGGTTGGTAGTATCTTTGGCTTTCAGGGCCTCTAATGTGACCCAGGTCCCCAAAGCCCCATCTTGGTTTGTGCTGTTACCCTTTGTTTGCATATACTTGGTTGTCTTGTCCCTTTTCCTTCTCTTTCCAGACAAGAAAATCTTGACTCTCCTAGTGTTTCTGAAGCTAAGTATAGGAAGAATAATGTTAAGTCTTACCATTAAGTATAGTTCGACCAAATAAAAGGTTGGTTTGTTTTAAACATAAGTTTTAAATGTAATTGGTAAAAAGAAGGAAAATATTGGTAGAATAGAACATCTCATTGGTTCATATTGGATTTCCTCCCAAGACAGAAGTGTTTTATAGTGAACCAGGCAAGCATATTGATTTTGTCAGTGCTCTAAGGTATGAAGTTTTATAGGTTTTAAGTATACTGCTTCTAAACATGCTTTACTGTTAGCTTCATTATTCTTTCATGCAAGATTTTGCACAAAAGCCTTCTCAGGAATGTTTATATGACATTATAGTAAGAACTGTCTACAGAGTCATTTACATCTTTTCAGTATATTACGTCTGGCTTTCAGTTGCACGATTTTTCAAAGGCTAGATCTTTGTGGTTCAAAAATCTCTAGAGAGGAAACAGTCTTTTAGGAATTGTATGTGTGGGTGCGTGTGTACGTGTGTGGAGGAAATGAAGGGGTATCTGTTTCAAACTGCTCCTCACCCCCTCTCCATACAGGGGGTTGAACAGAGTGTCACATATGCTTGACAAGTGCTCTATCACCTTCTACCACCTTTTAGAAAGAATGGAAATTCTAAAAGTAACATCTTTCTCTTTTAGCTTTCTCCATTTCCTCTAGATGCAATCTTTGTTTCTGTTGGTATGCATCCTTACAGTGTATTTGTACTACATTGTGTGAGTGCATAACATTTGTATGTTAAAAGTTAAAAGATTCACTGTCTGTATTCATAGGCAACTTTACCTTTTTCATTCATAATTTTGAAATTGAGTACTACCCTGCTCTTTCATTTATGATAGAATCACTTTCTGATAAACTCATCATTAGTTGAAGATATCATAAATTGGAAACATATTTAATAATATTTAACCCTACTGAAAATAATGGTATGAGTTCTATTGAACATGTATTGCTTTTGCACCATCATAAAGTGGAAAAATTCTAAATTGAACCATTGAAAGATGGGGACTATTGTCTGAGACATTTGGATACATGGAGATTCAGTTTATTAACCGGAATATCCATTTACCATTTTTTTGTACCAGGGATGGAACCCAGGGGTGCTTTACCACAGAGCCACATCCCCAGTTCTTTTTTATTTACAGACAGGGTCTTGCTAAGTTGCTTTAGGACCTTGCTAAATTGCTGAGGCTGGCTTTGAACGCATGATCCTCCTGTCTCAGCCTCCTGATCTGCCCTTTTTAAATTCAGAAACAGGGCCTCTAAGTTGCCCAGGCTGCACTGAAACTTGAAATTCTCCTGCCTCAGCCTCCTGAGCTGTGGAATTACAGATGTGCACCACTGCACCCAGCTGGTTTGATATTTTAAATGTCTTAAATCTTAGTCCCTGAATAGTTGTAGTTTGAATTTTGTTATAAGAAATAGCTTTTGAGCTGGACATAGTGGCGTATGCCTGTGATCCCAGTGATTTGGAAACTGAGGCAGAAGGATCTCAAGTTCAAGGCCAGAGTGAGCAATTAAGCAAGATCTGGTCTCAAAAAGTAAAAAAGGCTGGGGAGTTTATTAAACGGTAGAGCACCCCTGGGTACAAGCACTACAGGAAACAACCCCCCTCCCAACATACATGGATATCAGGCTGTATTTTTTACATTACTTTTTATATAATAACGTGTATTGTTTAAAAAGTTGAACCATATAGGAGCCTTGTCAATAGCTGTTGCTGCAGCCCCAGTTTTCTCTCCTAAAGGTGATCACTTTCTACTTTACCTGACTTTGCTCCCTAGCTTTTACCTGTCTCAGTATATTTAATATTATGTTGCATCTTCTTTCTCTCTTTTTATGGTGCTGGGAATGGAACCCAGGGCCTTACGCATGGGAGGCAAGGCACATGCTCTACTGCTGAGCTATTACTGCCTTTTCTTTTCTTCACAGTTCATAGGTTTTCATCACATTATTAATTTTTTTTCTGCTTTATCTCAAGCTGTCCAACAAGAATATAGTGATTGCAGCATGACTTTAGAGCCAGATAGACATGGATCAAAGTCCTGCTTAATTACCTATGAACTTAAAAAAATGTGTTGACAAGGATTAAATGTTTATAAGCATTTCAAATAGTATGCATACTCTTAGTCTTTTATTTGTTTATTTTGGGTACTGGGAATTGAACCCAGAGGTGCTTACCACTGAGCTACCTCCTCAGTCCTTTTTTTTTTTATTTTGAAACAGTGTCTCACTCAATTTCAAGGCTAGCCTGGAATTTGTGATCCACTTGCCTTAGCCTTGTGAATTGCTGGGATTACACGTGTGCAGAAACATGCCCTGCTTGTATTATTATTTTCATTTAAATGATACTTTCATTGTTTAAAAAAATTTTTTGAGAAAATATAGACCGTCAAAGTTAAAAAGACAAACTTGCTGTCCTTCCAGAATAACAACTGGTAAGTTTTTGTGAATGTCCTTGGTGTAATATTGTGACTAATAAAGTAAAAAAAAAAAATTCTTTTTAACTTTTTTAGTTTTTTGGTCCTAGGGATTAGGCCTAGGGCCTTGAGCATGCTAGTTGAGTGCTCTAACACTGTGTTGTATCCCAGCCCTTCTTTTATTGGGTTTTGAGTGAGGGTCTTGCTTAGTTAGCCTTGAATTTGCAATTCTTCTGCCTCAGCCTCCAGTAGCTGGGATTGCAGGTGTGCACCACATGCCTGTCTTACAGTTGAAAATTTTAGAAAATGTTATTTTTCTATATGCAAGCTACATAGTTTGCTATCTTCCTGTACAGTAAACTATCATCAGGGATATTAATATTGACCACTATTTAAAAAGTGCATTTCAGAAATTAGCTCATTTATGAAACAAGTTTTGTTGAGAGTAGGTCCTTTCATGCTTTCATTAGAACCAGGCTAGGGAAAATGATGTTAGATAAATGCATTGGAATTTTTTTTTTTTTTTTTTTTTAGCAGGGATAGAACTCTGGTGTGTTTAACCATTAAGCCACATCCCCAACCCTTTTTATTTTTTTATTTTGAGATAGGATCATGCTAAGTTGCTTAGGGCCCAAGTTGCTCACACTAAATTGGTGAGACTGACTTTGAACACTCAGTCCCCCTGCCTCAGCCTGTGGACTTGCTGGGATTACAGGCTTGTTCCACCATTCCAAACTGGAATGTATTTTGATAAAAGAAATTTTAGAACCCAGATTGAATACAACTTCATTTTGGCTTATAGGTTCCTTATGAATATTTTTATTTTTAATTTGGGAAACTGGAACTGCATCCCCATTCCTTTTTATTTTCTATTTTGAAATAGGGTCTTGCTAAATTGTCCAGGCTGTCTGTGATCCTCCTGTCTCAGCCTTCCAAGCCACTGGGATTACAGGTGTGCTCTACCTTGCCTGGCTCAGGAATGTTTCCTTATTAACAGTTTTAATAATTGGTGCTACATGTTTTGTGTGGGGCATTTACTTTCTTTTTTTTTGTGGTCATTGCATGTTTTTAAATGTAAACACTCAAGTAGGCAGCATATAATTCTGCTTTGGTAATAAAGTCCTAATCAGGCTGGAAATATAGCGTAGGAGTAGAAGAAAGTAGAATGATGTGGATGATGGAAGGGTATGTATGGTATTGGAAAATAAATGCAAGTAATATATACAGTTTAAAATGTTAATTTGGGGGAATAAGCCTATTAATAGAAAAGAGATGATGGGTGTGTGGTTATAGGACTGTAATCCCAGCTACTTAGCATGCTAAGGCAGAAGGATCACAAGTTCAAGGCCAGCTTGGGAATGTCTCTTAGTGTCATAGTGCTCCTGGTCTCAATCCCCAGTATTGCAAAAAACAGAAAGAGTATCTTGTTCTAGTCTCCTCAATCCCATATTTTCAATTCTTCTAGAATTTGTTTTGGTATTAACTTTATCATACTGTCGTTGCTTCATCTGTCAATTATAAGCATAACCAATGAACTTCCTTTTATGACAAAGATTTCACTCTTTTAATCTTCCCTATTTTTTAAATACCGTTATTATCAGTTCTTAAGCTAGTTGAAAAAATAAAAATATCATACAGGAATGAGCCAAAAATTATTCAATTATTCATTTCATATCTTATATATACTATTTCTTAGGGTTTGCTGATTTGTTTTTCATTGGTTTAAGTTTTCTGTGTGTGGATCACTAATGCTTTCCAAACCCCCAACCCCCATTAGTATTATTTTTTTATGTTGTTACATATCCTTAGGTGCTTTATAATTTCTCCCTACCAGTCTCATTTGGCCTTTAACCTCCTCTAGTCTATGGTGGTTGCTTTTGAGGGTTACTGAACATACTAAAAATCGATCTATACTTCAGATCATATCCTTAATTTAAAAAAAAAAACTTTTCTCCTATGTTGAATCTACTGTATTTTGAATTCCATTCTTTTTGTTTTTATTGGTTTACTTTCTTGTTTGGTTAGAACATCTCTTCTGAGAGAGTATATATGGAAGACAAAAGGTTTTTAGATTTTGTGGGCCTAAAATGTCTATAGATGTATTTATTGATAGCTTTGGTTGGATACACAATTCTAATTGGAAAACTATTGTCTCTCAGAATTGTGGAAGTATTACTCCATAGTATTCTAGTTTCTAATATTGCTGTGGAGAAGTGTTAGCTGTTTTTGTTCTTGAACTTTTCCCTGTTACTTTTAGCACTTTACTGGAAGCTTTTAGGATCCCTGTCTTTTTTTCCCCCAGTGCTGGGGATTGAACCCAGGACCTTGTGCTTGAAAGGCAAGCACTCTACCAACTGAGCTATAACCCCAGCCCCCCCTGTCCTTCTTAAGCATCAAAAATTGCTGATGTCCTGGGCAGGTTGCTAGAAGTTCATAATCCCAGTGACACTGGAGACTGAGGCAGGAGGATAACAAGTTCAAAGAGACCCTCAGCAACTTAGAACCTGCCTCAAAGAAATAAAAATGCACTGAGGATGTGGCTTAGTGGTAAAGCACCCCTGGGTTCAATCCCCAGTCCCCGCCCCAAGCATGATTATACATGTTTTGGTGTGCCATTCTGTTGTAAAATTTTTTGTTTCATAATGTATATTTTCCATTCTGTCTTTCTAGAACTTTTTAAAAACCTTGATAGATATATGCTTTACTTTTTCTCTCCATTATCAATCTTTGCTCTAGTTTCTTGGAGATTTCTTCATTTTTACCTTCTAGATCTTCTTTTGAATTTCATGAATTTCTATAATTTCAGTTGGCTTTCAAGTTATAAATGCTGTAGTTATAAAAATGTAGACAGAATGTATATTTGTGTACATTGAAGAGCTCTCTCTCTCTCTCTCTCTCTCTCTCTCTCTCTCTCTCCATTTTTTGGGCTGGTGGTTGTACTGGGGATTGAACTCAGGGCACTGAGCCACATCCCCAGCACTGTTTTGTATTTTCTTTAGAGAAAGGGTCTCACTGAGGTGCTTAGCATCTCGCATTTGATGAGACTAACTTTGAACTCGAAATCCTCCTGCCTCAGCCTCCCAAGCCACTGGGATTACAGGCATCCACCATCATGCCTGGCTCCCTGTTTTTCCCCCTGTTGTTGGAGATCAAACCCAGGGCTTCAAGCATATTAGGCAAGTGTTCTACCACTGAGCTAAATCCTCAATCTCAAACTTACATTTTTAGAACATTCCATTCTTGTTTCAGCAATCTAGTATCTGTTACCTCTCAGGATGTAAATTCCAGTTAAAGCCTTTTGTTTTTCTTTCCACATCTTCATATTTGTTGTCTCTGAAAATCTTCATATTGTTTGTTTTTATCTGCCTTTGGTGATGTAGGTTTCTGCACCCCAAAAGAAGAAGAAGAAAAAATTCTTACCCTTGACTATACTTTTATGATTAAGAGAGACACTAAAAAGTGAATTAATTGAAAGTTCTCTGTGAGTGGGGCATCTCAGGTATTGTGTACTGTACGATAGTAAAATAAGCAGACAATCTTATTGGGGAGAAGTAGGTTTTTCTCTTGGACTGTGTTCTCCAGTAGAGGAATCTGTCAGCCTTGTGCTGTGAGAGAGTTAGTTTGGTGATTAGGAAGGAAAGGGTGTTTGGTGTTGAGTCCTGGATTTTGCTTTGTGTTTCATCTTTGCCTTTAGAGATATCTGTGTGCCCTTGAGTCCTGGGCTTTTCAGTGTTCTTTGTGGTTTCTTTGTGGTATATATTCTTGTTGTTGATATATTCCACTGTAGACCCTTTCTTGTTTTTTTCATTCTGTCACTTCTTCTCAGCACTTTTTTTTTTTGGTGGTGGTGGTGCTGGGGATTGAACCTAGGGCCTTGTGCTGGTGAGGCAAGCACTCTACCAACTGAGCTATATCAATTATTTTTAAAAATAACGTTTTATGTGTACATACATATACATCCCCACTTCAGCTCTCCTTGAACTTAACGTATTTCTTCAGGCACCTGGGTCCACTATTCCTTGTTAGTTTCTTTATATTTTTGTCTTTGAAGATTAGTTTCCTTGTCAGTTTTTAACAGTTGAATGCCCATTTTTAACAACTAATTTTTTAAAAAATATTTTTTAGTTTTCGGTGGACACAATACCTTTATTTTATTTTTATGTGGTGCTGAGGATCGAACCCAGGGCCTCACGCGTGCTAGGTGAGTGCCCTACTGCTGAGACACAACCCCAGCCCCACGAATGCATTTTTAAAGTAAAATTGGCTTTTCTAATCCAGATATGACAACAAAATCTTTTTCCTGGGAACTTAGATTCCATTTTTACTAAAGAAAAAATACTTAAATTTATGACCTTAATGGAAAAAGCTGTTCATCAAATAACTTTAGGACAGCTAGGCATGGTGATGTATACTTATGATTCCAGCTACTCTGGAGGCTGAGGTAGGAGGATTGCAAATTCAAGGTCAGTCTGGGCAACTTTGTGAGAGGTTGACTCAGGAAAATAAAAAATAAAAAGGCCCTAGGATCAGACTCAGTGGTAGAGTGCTCCTGGGTTCAATCTCTAGCACCTGGAGGCGGTGGTGGGGAACTTTTGGAACAGTGTATTTTTCTTCTCAGAGAAATCATAACCAAACATCTTGATGCACACCTGTAATCCCAGTGACCCAGGAAGCTGAGGCAGGAGGATTGCAAGTTTGAGACCAGCCTTAGCAATTTAGGGAGACCTTGTCTCAAAATAAAAAATAAGGGCTGGGATGTGGCTCAGTCGTTAAGCAACCCTAGGTTCAGTTCATGGGACCAAAAAAAAAAAAAGAGGAAAAAAGAAACTTTAAATATGGAGGGGACTGTAGAAATAACAATCTGGCTGGGTTTGGTGACACACACACGCATGTAATCCTAGCAGTTTGGGAGGTTGAGGCAGGAGGATCCAAGTTCATATCTAGCCTCAGCAATTTATTGAGGCTCTAAGGAATTTAGTGAGACCCTGCTTCAAAATAAAAAAGGGCTGGGAATGTGGTGTAGTGTTTAAGTCCCTCTGGGTTTAATCCTTGGTACTAACAAAAAAAGAAGTAAAAGCCTTTTAATTTTGCAGCTGAGAAAATAGGTAGGATGTATCATTTCTCTATTTTGGGGGTAGCATATAACTCCAAAAGTGACATCTTAACAGCAATAAACATTTACTATCCTCAGAGTTCCAGTAGGATAAGAATTTGGGAGTGGTGTAGCTGGTTTGTTTTTGGTGAAGATGTTAGCCAGGTTACAGTTATTGGAAAGCTTAGGTGGGGCTGAAGGATCTGCTTCAAAGTTGGCTCACCAGATGTGGCTGTCAGGTTAGTGCTGTTAATGGGAAGCCTTATTTTTTTCTTATGTGAATCTCTGCAGGCTGCTTGATTGTTGTTACAACATGTGGTAATGTCTTTTATGACCTAGTCTCAGATGTCATGCATTGTCATTTCCACTACATTCTATTCATTAGAATGGGAGTCCAGTCCATGTTTAAAGGGAAGAAAAGGGGCTTCATCTTTTAAATGGAAGCATATTAAAGAATTTGTATACACACACACACACACACACACATATATATATATATATATATTTTTTTTGGTGGTGGTGGCAGTGCTGGGGATTGAACCCAGGTTCTTGTGCATGCTAGTCAAGCACTCGAACAACTGAGCTATATCCCCAGCCCCCTGTGGCCATATTTTAAGTTCACTACAGTTGTGGAAGTGAAATTATTTCTGTGTGGTAATATAGGGAGTTGGTGATCTATTTGGACTAAGATATTTTAGTTTGTTTTGATAATATCATAGGTACAATTACAATGAATAGCTACTTAACTAGAATAGGTGCTTAGGGATGCATCGGACAATTATCTACAGTATGCCAGGCCTTATCCTATTACCTGAACACCTCTGAGAGAACTGGATTTGCGTGTTACTATTTTTTTTCCACTTTCCATTTTTGCTGGGACCGAAGTAAATGCACATGTACATTTAGTGTTTTTAAACACATTTGATCAGCCAAAGAGAGTCAGACACTCATCCCAAGTAGTCTTCAAACTTATTGTTAATTTTAAAAAGTAGGTGTTTCATTGATAACAAAACCTTATATAGTAAATAAGTAGCTAGTTTTACTAAAAAGTATTTTATTATAGCCAGTTTCTTATACTACTAAATACATATTGAGCATTCAGTCTTGAAGAAGCAAAGAAATATAATTCCTATTTTCAAATAGTTCCTTATGTAAAGTTCAGATAAATAAGCACATAAAACTGAGAATGATAGCAATAACCCTAACATGGTAACTTTCACTAACTGAAATTCCAGTTGGTGTGATACTATCTTGGTACATTATTAAAGTGCTTCTCCGGCAGGAAAAAAAATTAAAGTTTACGCAAGTAGTATTTTAATATTTGCTTGGTTTTTTTATATTACTTATTAGAAGCATTGTTTCCTCTCTAAGAAGGATTTATTTATTGAATTTTATTTTCTCTTACAGGCAATGTCTATGCTGCTTCAAGGAATATAAGCCTTTGGAGATTTTTAACCAAGTAGTGTGTGCACTTATTAACTTAGTGATTGCCCAAGTTCAAGGGCTCTGGGACCAGCTTTGTAAACATTGTACTACAATTAACATAGATTCTACATGGCAAGATGAGAGTAATCAGTCAGAAGAACCATTGAATATAAATAGTGTAATGAAGGAAGTACAGAAAGACAAAAATCAATAGAAAAAAGTCAAACTCTACAAGAATTTGTAATCTGACTGAGGAGGAATCTTCAAAGAGTTCTGATCCTTTTAGTTTATGGAATACAGATGAGAAAGAAAAACTCTTACTTTGTGTAGCAAAAAGTTTTTAAATTCCGTTTCCCTAATATACTGCTTACAAGCATAATACACATCCTACTATAGGGGTATGTAAAAGGAGGTTGTGAATGTTTCATATTACCAAGTCAGAGCTTGGCAGTCTATTTCTCACTTATGAATGAATATGAAGGCAATTATTGTTGATTCAAAAATTTATAAAAATCACTGTTATGAAAATTATTTCATTTTTCCCCCCAGAAAATTTGTGTTGAAAATTTTGGTTTGCAAGGACTGGGGATGTAGCTCAGTTGGTAGAGTGTTTACCTCACAAGCACAAGGCCCTGGGTTCAATCCCCAGCACTGCAGAAAAAAAAAAAATTGGTCTGCAAAGTCCTCTTAAGGAAAGACTTGTCAATTGAACACATAGAAATTAAATTGTTAATGATGTAAACATTTTGCTGATGTAGACATAAGCTTTGTGTATTGTGACTCTTTAAAAAACTATTCATTGAGGAAAAAACAATTTTTAACTTCCCTTTTAGAAACAGATGACAGTTTGGAATTTCCCTTCATCAAAGAAAATAAAGATTGATAAATTATCTTTGTTGTTTTAAATAATAGTGTTCTCTTTTGTAAGTCAAGCTGTTTAACTGTTAAAGTTACTTTACATGAATTTTTAAGTTTGGTAACTCATTAAGATAATTAAGATTAGTGGGATTCCTTTCCCTAAAGAAGGAATTGAGACAATTATGTGATGGTGTCTTAGTGTCTTAACACAATAGTTATTTTTTTATTTATTTTGATTCATTGTACACAAATGGGGTACAGCTGTTGTTTCTCTGGTTGTACACAAAGTAGAGTCACACCATCTGTGCATTCATGCATGTACACAGGGTAATGATGTTTGTCTCATTCTGTTATTATTCTTACCCCCTCCCTGATCCCACCCCGCTCTGTCTCCTATGCAATCCATCCTTCCTCCATTCTTGCCTCCTCCCATCCCACATTATGTATCATCATCCATTTATCAGAGAGATCATTCGGCCTTTGGTTTTTTGGGATTGGCTAATCGTACTCAGCATGACCATCTCCAACTACATCCATTTACCTGCAAATGCCATAATTTTATTTATTATGCCACATTCTGGTGGTTGAAGCAGTTCACAAGGGCAGTCCACATTCAGTGGGGTAGTGAAATAGACCCTATCCCTGGATGAGAGAAGAGGTCATGTTTCATTTTTATATCTTTTTTGTTATTTATTTATTTATTTATTTATTTAATTTTGATTCATTGAACACAAATGGAATACAGCTATTGTTTCTCTGGTTGTACAAAAAAGTAGAGTCACACCATCTGTGCATTCATGCATGTACACAGAGCAATGATGTCTGTCACACATTCTGTTATTATTACCCCCACCATGACCCCACCACTCCCTTCCCTCTGTGCTATCTATCCTTCCTCCATTCTTGCCACCCTTCCACCCCACATTGTGCATCATCACTCACTTATCAGAGAGACCATTCGGCCCTTGGATTTTTGGGATTGGCTGATCTCACTTAGCATAACAGTCTCCAACATCATCCATTTACCTGAAAATGCCCTAATTTTATTCTTCTTTACAGCTGAGTCATATTCCATTGTGTATATATACCACAGTTTCTTTATCCATTCATCTATTGAAGGGCATCTAGGTTGGTTCCACAATCTAGCTATTGTGAATTGGGCAGCTATGAACATTGATGTGGCTGCATCACTGTAGTAATCTGATTTTAAGTCCTTTGGGTATAGGCCAAGGAGTGGGATAGCAGGGAGGGTCAAATGGTGGATCCATTCCAAGTTTTCTAAGGAATCTCCACACTGCTTTCCAGAGTGGCTGCCCCAACTTGCAATCCCACCAGCAGTGTATGAGTGTACCCTTTTCCCCACATCCTTGCCAACACCTGTTGTTGCCTGTATTCTTAATAAAAGACATTCTAATTTGGGTAAGATGAAATCTTAAGATAGTTTTGATTTGCATTTCTCTTATAACTAGGAATGTTAAACATTTTTTCATAAGTCTGTTGATTGCTTGAAGATCTTCCTCTGTAAAGTGCCTGCTCATTTCTTTGGCCCATTTATTGATTGGGTTATTAGTGTTCTTGGTGTAAAGATTTTTGAGTACTTTGTAGATTCTGGAGATTAGTGATCTATTTGAAGTGTGTGTGGCAAACTTTCTCTCCCACCCTGAAGGCTCTCTCTTCACATTCCTGATGGTTTCCTTTGCTGAGAAAAAGCTTTTTAGTTTGACTCTATCCCAATCATTGATTCCTGCTTTTTTTTCTTGTGCTTTGGGAGTCATGTTAAGGAAATCTGGTCCTAGGCCAACATGATGAAAATTTGGACCTATTTTCTCTTCTATTAGGTGCAGGGTCTCTGGTCTAATTCCTAGGTCCTTGATCCATTTTGAGTTGAGTTTTGTACAGGGTGAGAGATATGGGTTTAGTTTCATTTTACTGCATATGGATTTCCAGTTTTCCCAGCACCATTTGTTGAAGAGGCTGTCTTTTCTCCATTGTATGTTTTTGGCTCCTTTGTCAAGTATGAGATACCTGTATTTATGTGGGTTTGTCTCTGTGTCTTCTATTCTGTACCATTGATCTATCTGTCTATTTTGGTGTCAATACCATGCTGTTTTTGTTACTATTGTTCTGTAGTATAGTTGAAGGTCTGGTATTGTGATACCCCCTGCTTCGCTCTTCTTGCTAAGAATTGTTTTGGGTATTCTGGGTCTCTTATTCCTCCAAATGAATTTCATGATTGCTTGCTCTATTTCTATGAGGTCCGTCATTGGGATTTTAATTGAAATTGCATTGAATTTGTATAGTGCTTTTGGTAGCACGGCCATTTTGACTATATTAATTCTGCCTATCCAAGAACATGGGAGATCTTTCCATCTTCTCAGACTTTCTTTAATTTCATTCTTTAGTGTTCTGTAGTTCTCATTGTAGAGGTCTTTCACTTCTTTTGTTAGATTGATTCCCAAGTATTTTATTTTTTTAGAGGCTATTGTGAATGGTATAGTTTTCTTAATTTCTCTCTCAGAGGATGCATCACTTATGAATAAAAATGCATTAGATTTATGAGCATTAATAAATAGAGAATCATGTTGTCAGGAAATAGGGATAGTTTGAGCTCTTCTTTTCCTATTCATATTCCTCTAATTTCTTTAATCTGTCTAATTGCTCTGGCTAGAGTTTCAAGAGCTATGTTGAATAGAAGTGGCAAAAGAGGGCATCCCTGCCTTGTTCTAGTTCTCCGGGGGAATGCTTTCAATTTTTCTCCATTTAGAATGATGTTAACTGTGGGCTTAGCATATTTAGCCTTTACAATGTTAAGGAACGTTCCTACTATCCCTATTTTTTTCTAGAGTTTTGAGCATTAAGGGGTGCTGTATTTTATCAAATGCTTTCTCTGCATCTATTGAAATAAACATGTGGTTCTTGACTTTAAGTCTGTTGATGTGGTGAATTGCATTCATTCATTTCCAGATGTTGAACCAACTTGGCATCTCTGGGATGAAACCCACTTGATCATGGTGCACTATCTTTTTAATATGCTTTTGTATGCGATTTGCTAAAATTTTGTTAAGAATTTTTGCATCTATGCTTATTAGGGATATTGGTCTGAAAGTTTCTTTCCTCGATGTGTCCTTCTCTGGTTTTGGTATCAGGGTGATATTAGCTTCATAGAATGAGTTTGGAAGGGTTCCCTCCTCCTCTATTTCATGAAATACTTTGAGGAGTATTGGAATGAGCTCTTCTTTGAAGGTCTTGTAGAACTCGGCTGTGAATCCATCCGGTCCTGGACTTTTCTTTGTTGGTAGGCTTTTGATGACTTCTTCTATTTCCTTGCTTGAAATTGATCTATTTAAGTTGTGTATGTCCTCCAGATTCAGTTTGGGTGGCTCATATGCCTCTAGGAACCTGTTGATGTCTTCCAGGTTTTCTATTTTGTTGGAGTATAGATTTTCAAAGTAGCTTCTAATTATGTTTTGTATTTCAATTGTGTCTGTTGTAATATTTCCATTTCCATCATGAATTTTAGTAATTTGGATTTTCTCTCTCCTTCTCTTTGTTAGTGTGGCTAAGGGTTTATCAATTTTGTTTATCTTTTCAAAGAACCAACTTTTTGTCCTTCCATGGTCACTGCCAGCAAGACATGGCATTTTGAACCTGGGCTCCGTGGGTAGCTCCAGGGCAGGAGCACACAGAACAGGGGTTCCTGGGTTCTTCCAGGTGGGTGCTCAGCCCTCCAGTTGCCTAAAGGTAGGGAAAGGGTGTTTTGCTGGGTCTTAAAACATAAGTCAGGAGAGAAACAGATTTCTAAATGTCTGGCCATCCCAGAAAGTTAAGTTTAGTAACTGTGTAGTAGGTCTTGTGTAACCCAGACTTGTCTGGATTCTACAACTTACTGGCCCCTGGCAAACATGGGCATCTGAAATGTGGTGGCACAGATGACTTAGACGCTTTGAGTTCTGACAAGCTTGAGTTTTAGGAGGCAACTTCACCCCAAGGGACTGGGTGAGATCCCCTGGAGCCCTTGAGGGCATCTTCTCTTTGAATGTCTTTGTGCTCTTCAAGTGCAGTCCCCTGGAGTCACAGTTACCCAAACAGACGCAGGAAGGAGGTGACCTCACCTGACCAGCTAGTTGGCTCATTCCAGGGTCCAGAAGTGCTCATGGGAGGGACAGAGGAGACAGGCTGGGATGTAGGAGAATGGGTGGGGTTCTCCACCTGCCCAGAGGTCCAAGGCCTCATCAAGTATAAGCCACCGAGGTTGTAGCAATTCCCAGTTATGCATCACTGATTTGGGTTTTGGTGGAATTTGAAAGAACTGGGAGGACTCATACCAACCATGGGTACCGCCATCTGCCTTCCAGGACAGCACTGCAGAGTACACAGCGGCCTCTCACTCCACCTCCCACAGTCCCCAGGACAGTTGGTGTGATTCGCCCTAGGACACCAGGCTGAGGAGTGCGAGGGAGCTTGGGCTGCTCACAGATGCTCATGCCCTTGGGCATCTGCCCTATGGGAACTGCTCCTCCTGCAGGTGGCCAAGAGCCCCACATCCTGCCTCAGCGCTGCGACTTCACGCAGGAGCCAGCTGAGTTTCCCTTCCCTTCTGTGCCCACCTTTGAGCAGAGGGAGAAGAGGCAGGACGGTGCTGAGGGCTAACTCAGTTCACTGAGAAACTCGAGCAGTGAACTTGCTAATGTGAAAATGGCTCTGTTCTTTCCTGTCAGTAGCAGCCATAGGGTGACCACAGCAGTTGTGGCAGCATAAAGCTTTCCATCGCCTACAGGTCCTAGGCCTCTTCTGCCTTGGGCCATGGCACACTTACCCTGCCAGGTGTCTATATACCTTACGAGGTGGAGCTCCAAGAGAGAAGCTCGCCAACCAGTGCAGAGGCCAAGACTCCAGTCCAGTCCCACGTGCTTGTCTGTACCTGAGCTTAACCCTGGGAGATTGCTTCAGCGGGGTTAAGGTGCAGAGCAGATATGGCCCCCAGGACTGCTGCAGCTCTGACTGGCAGTCCCATTGCATCCCAGGGACTCTTCCAGGGAGTCGCAGATGGCTCTTTGCTGGTGGAGTGACCTATGGCCACTGGCTACATGGGAACTTGAGGCGTTCTGCAGTCCTGAATTCAGTGAACTGCAGTGTCTGTGCTTGATTCTAACTGAGCAAGGTGCAGGGCAGTGGGAAGCTTCCTGCTCAGCTGTGTTCTGCAACGCGCAGGCTCGTCACCTGCTCATGTGCCTGTGAGCGTTAAGGAGAATCCAGGTCAATAAGCTTACATCAGAAAATTAATTTCTTTGTCCCACGCAGCTGCCTTTATAAAGCTGTGCAGTGCCTGGCACAGCATGGCACACTACCCACATCCAAGCCGCTCCCCTCTCCGCATACTTACCAACCCACCCGTGCCCACCATGGCCACCATTCAGTATCTGGAGGAAGGATGGGGCCTGGTGGACAGCAAAGGCTTTGATGACCACATGAAAGAGCTCAGAATGGGACTGACAGTGGAAAATGGGTGCAATTGGCTAAACCAGATTGTCATCACCCTGAAGGCCAGAAGCTCAACATAAAAACTGAAAACACTTTGAAAACAACATAATTTGCTTGTACCTGAAAGAGAAGTTTGAAGAAACTATAGCTGATGGCAGAAAAACTGAGACAGTCTGCAGCAGCGCGTTGGTTCAGCCTCAGGAGTGAGATGGGGATGAAAGCACAGAAACAGCAAAGTCGAGGGGTGGGAGGTTAGCAGTGGAGTGTATCGAGAGTAATGTCACCTGCACTCGGGTCTGTGAGAAAGTAGAACAAAACTCTGTCATCACTTTGGGCAGGAGTGAGCTGCAAGAAGGAAGAAGCTCAGTTCAATGAGCAAATTTCCAGACTGTTGTTTTTTTATTGCGTTACTGTGTTCAATTATCTTTATCACAAACATTTTACGTGTGGCCTTTTCAAAGTGTCGGTTGAACTAAGATTATCTTTTGGTTAGTAAATAAATGTGTTTGTGCTAATAAAGCAAAGAAAGAAAACAATTTCTTCAAGAGGAAAACTTGGAGAAGAGTTCTGTTCACTTTGTTTCTTTTGTCAGAAAACAAGCTCTTGATGCTTGATAATAAAATTCAGTGGTTAGTATAAATACCAAGAGGTGGGATCCTTATTTTTGCTGAAGGTTATAAAAATGCAACATATCTTTGGTGACAGGGTCCTAAGATGACAAGTATTAGTTGGATGAAACTAAGGAAGCCAATTTATTTTGGTCTTTTTCTTCTCGCGGTACCAGGGATCAAACCCAGGGCTCACATGTGCTGGCTGTTTTGGTCATTTTTATTGGTGTTTCTTTCTTTTTTATTTAATTATTTTTTAGTTGTCAATGGACCTTTATTTTATTCTTTATACACAGTGCTGAGCATCAAACCCAGTGCCTCACACATGTGAGGCAAGCACTCTACCACTGAACCAGAGCCTCAGCCCCCTATTGGTGATTCTTAATTTCCCTTTTTCCATTTTGAAGTTCTCTTCCTTAACGAGTCATAGTACCAGATGAAAGTATATTTTATTGTTGGCTGTGTGCATCAGGAAGAGTTTCGTGGCGTCTTCTTACTTAAAAGTGAGAGGTGAATGGGACTTTGCCCATTCCTTTTCCAAGAAAACAACTAAACTTTGTGAATCTGTATTCTTTTTTTTTTTAGAACATTTTAATTACACATAATATTTGGGTTCATTCTGACAGAAGAATGCATATGCAAGGAATTTGATCCTGATCCCCATACCCCTCGTCCCCTGTTCTGTGTCCTCACCTCTGTTGATCTGCCTTTTGCTCCCGTGTTTATTCGTTTATTTTGGCATTTTGTCCACACACATGCAGGTGGAGTTCCTCTGGTACATTTGCACATGGTTTCATCCCAGGTTCTGCCCTTCCCTTCCACTTGCCCCCTCATCTGCTGCTTCTGCCCACTGATCTTCCCTATCTTCATGACACCCACCTCCTCTCCTGCCTCCCCTCTCCCATATTTTTCTCTAGCTTCCACAGATGAGAGACAACGCTTGGCCTCATGACTTCCTGAATCTGGCTACTTGGCTTAGCATGATGTTCTCCATTCCTGCCCATTTATCTGCATGTGCCGTTATTTCTTTGAGAGTAACTTTCCCCTTCTGTTCATATTTCCTTTTGAGGGCCAGCACTCTGTGGAAAGGTGGGTTTTTTTGTTTCTTTTTGGTGTTGGGGATTAAACCCAGGAGCACTTAACCACTGAGCCTCATCCCCAGCCCTTCATATATTTTATTTTGAGAGAGGTTCTTGCTGAGTTGCTTAGGGCCTCGATAAGTTGCTGAGCCTGGCTTTGAACTTGTGACCCTCCTGCCTCAGCCTCCTGAGCTGGTGGGATTACAAGCGTGCACCACCTCACCCAGCTCTGTGGAAAGTTTTTAAACAAATCTTCCTGACTTTTCCTTAGTAAATTCAAGATACAAAGTACCCTATTATCTAAGCATTCTGACCAGAGACATTAATCTTAATGTGATTTTGCTGTGGTGTTAAGTGGAACAGGATAGCTGAGAACTCCCTAGAGTTTTGATTCAGAGATGTTTTTCCCTCTGTGCCTGGGAAGGAACCCAGGGGTTCACACGTGTTAGGCACATGCTCACCACTGACTTGCTTCCTCAGCCCTTTTTATCTTTCATTATGATACAGGGCCTCACCAAGTTGCTGAGGCTGGCCTTGATCTTGGTCCTCCTGCTGAAGCCTCCCAAGTCCCTCAGATTATTGGCACATGCCACTGCATCCATCTTTAATTTTATATTGAGATGGATCTCTTTAAGTTGTCCAGTCTGGCCTTGAACTTGTGGTCTTTCTACCTCAGCCTCACAAGTTACTGGGATCACAGGCATGACCAGCACACCAGCTTCAGTATGTTCTTGCTAATCCACAATGGGGTTGAAGAAATTCAGAATTATATGTAGACCGTTAGCAATAGCTTTAATCTACATACCTCCCAAGAATTTGTGATTGTTGTATTGAAAGTCCTCTCAGTAATTTTCCAGTCATGTAAGGGTCTGGACAGAGGGAGGGCACTATAATTATGTCCTTACATGTAATTGGTTATTATGTTCCTTAAAGGAAGAAAACAAGGAAGTCCGCATCTTCCCCCAAGGACTGCAGATAAGTCAGATGTATAATACTAGGCTGGATTTCCCCCAAGCCAGACAGTCTTTGGTGCAGGAGGTGGAGTGCAAGTTTCACTCGTGCTGGGAACTCCAGCCTTCAGGGAAGGGCTGTGTGCCCTGATCTCACTTTACATCCCTGGCTTCTTTGCAGCCCAGCTTGTATCTTGACTTGAGTTCACATAGAACCCGTGGCTGTAGTGTTTAGATCCCTTGACAGGAATCCTTCCTAGCCTTTGACTCAGTGTGGGCAGTTGTTCCTGTTGCTTCTCTATGGGTGCATTTTGAGTTCCTTCAGCCTTAGTTATAGAACTTGGCCATGATATTGGCTAAGATTTAATGAACAATCAGATGATAAGTCTTTAGAGCCAAGCTCAGGTTTTCTCAGGTTCTTGTAATCACGGAAAAGTTTGTGAAAACTGCCTCTTCTAATGAGCACAGGGAGTCTTACTTGAGTGTGCCTTCTATTGTCACGAACACAGGCCTGACAGACGCAGCCCAGGAGACTGGGGATCACAAACACGGTGAGGTAATTGTACCACCCAACCTGAGGTCTTATAAGGCCCTTGTTTGGGCCCACCCTGAACCACACGTGGTACTATGGACATTCTGCCGTCAAGGCCCTCTGACCCTGCCCAGACCTGCCTGGGCCCCTACCTCCCTGCATGGCCAACCCCCAGGCACCCTGAAAGCGCCCCCTTCCAGTTGTTCACATCATGACCCATCCTGTGATTGTGTCCCAACCACATAAGAGGCTCGGTGGTCATGTGTTTGTCAGCTGTGTGCTTCCTGTCTGGCTCTTCCTTGTCATACCTGAGTGTCTACTCGGTCCATGGAGTGGGCCCATGGGCCTACCACATGTAGAGTAGGCTCTCAATAAATATTTGTTGAATGGATGACTGATTTGTAGGAGAACCAGGCCAGAAATGTGTGAAAAATACTAAAGCATAAAACCATATAAAAACAAGAATGCCACTAACAACAGCCAGACCAACTTTATGCATAAACGCTAAAAGTGTACTGTGGTAACTCGAACCAGGTGGGATGAGGCATAGAAGGCTTGGGGAACTGCATGCATTCTAAGTGGTTTTCACATAAGACCGTGGCCAAACGGCCAGAGCAGGAGCCATTGGTGGTCATACTAAGGAGGCCGTTTGCTTCCAAGCAGGGGCTAGTACACACATGAGCAGGACAGATGGGAACTGTGGTGGGTTCTTTCTAGTAGGTGGCTTCCAAGCCTACAGTTAGGAATTAGAGTTGCCTTGGAGTCCATCTTCGTCCTTCTCTTGTGTTTTGTTCACAGGATGGACAGCCGTTGGCAGGGCTGATCCAAGATCACATGGTTTCAGGTGGGAACATGACCACTCGAGGTTGCTTTTTCACCTGGGGACAGTATGTGGAGTTGCTATACCGAGGACTCACCTACAAAGCAGGGCATGTGAAGCTCCTTCCTCCTGCCATCCTGAAGCCCTTTCTACTGTGGACCGGGAAGCAGGTAAGTAGGAGGAGACAGTGTGGGTAAGAGTAGTCACTCATGGGAAAGGTGTTGTTCCCAGGACAGAGGCAGGGAAATGGCTGATCAAAAAAACATCTGAGGCTGGGGTGCGGCTCAGTGGTGGACCACTTGCCTACCACGCACCAGGCCCTGGCTTCTACCCCCAGCATTGCAAAAGCACACACCAAACGAAATACCAAATCAGTCTGCTTTTCTGTTTGTTTGAGGTCTCTAGATCTGCGTGGTTTCTGTTCTTTGTTTCTGACCTGCCATTGGTGCTTGTGATCCAGATGTGTTAGGGATAGCCATGTGCTGGTGGCAACAGTAGTGACATTTGTTGGGAAGTGATAGGAGCTTTGCTGAATGCATTAGATGCTTCATCTGATTGGATTCCCACAGCCAGCCTACAGTGGATGGTCTGCTGGAGGGAGATAAGAATCAGGCTTAGAAAGTTAAATCACGTGCCCAAGGCCTTGGGCGAAAGGACTGAGCTTCATCCCAGGCTTGCCAGCTCCAGAGTGTCACACTACATCCCTGGAGGTGACCGAGTCATGTGGGCATGATGGTTGTGTGAGATGTGGTTGGTTGTGTCCTCCACTCTCAGGCTGACCTCTGGCTTCAGCCACAGGGCAGCTCCAGCTCACCCACGTGGGCCTTGGTTTCTCCTCTGTAGAAAGGATGCAGAGTGTGCTCTTAGACCCCTCCTGCTCTCCAGGTCTTTGTCTGGGGATGTGGAACTCAGTTGGTGAGGTTCTTCCTGGGTGAATGCCACTTGGTCCTTGTTTTATGTTCTGCTGAATTCAGTTTACTGCTGTTTTGTTCAGAATGGGCTTTGCATGTGTTCCTGAGGCTGTTGGACTATAGTGGTCTTGCAGTACCTTTGTCTGGTTTCGGTGTCACGGTATCAGGCATCATAGAACAGTATCTGGTATTAAGTGTGGTATTTTGATACCTGGCATCACGTGTCAAAGAATAAGTTGGGATGTATTTCCTCTTCGGTTTTCTGTAAGATTTTATGTAAAATTGATGTCGTTTCTTCCTTAAATGCTTGTTAAAAATCCCCAGTGTCAGCATCTGGCCCTACAACTTCTTTGTATGAAGGTTTTTGTTTTAACTATATAAAGAAGTTTGACTCACGTATGGTAAGGATTTTTTATTAAATTTCTGTTTCTTTAATAGATCACTGTGGTTTGACGTGTCTGCCAAAGTTCATGTGTTGGAAGTTTGATTCCTGACTGAGAAGTGGGACCTGGGTTGGGAGTGACTACACCAGTGGTGAGCACTTGCCTAGCCTGCAGGAGGCCCTGGGTTCCAT
>JAJEJO010054649.1:0-22185 GCA_020662805.1 Glaucomys volans | reverse complement strand
ATTCATCAGTTTTATTATCAAGTCCTAGTTCATCAATTTCTGTATTATACCCAAGGAGCAACTTGAACTAGGAGTGGTGGCCAGTTCCAGTCTCCTGGTTCTATCTGTACTTATTTTAGACATTTGACCCAATTGGTTGGCTTAAGTGCCTAAAACCTTGGTTCTGGCCAGGTTTCTGGGTAGAACCCAGTTTCCTGTTTTAGTTCTTGTTCTTTTGGGGCTTTGCTGAATGAAAGCACCTCTCCTACTCAGCTTGAAATATGTGGGGTTGTGTTTAGCACCATTGGCCTAGTGTCGACACTTAGAGTATCTAGCCTTTGAATCAAGGAATGTGGGATTTTTTTCCTATTTATTTTCATCTTCTTTACTTTCAGCAACCTTTTATCATTTTCAGTGGTAAGGAGTCTTAACTCCTTGATTAAGTTTATTCCTAGCCTTTTATTATTTTCCATATTATTGCAAATGAAATTGTTTCCTTGATTTCTTTTTCAAATTGTTCATTGTTGGCATGTAGAAATGCACCTGATTTTTGTGGGTTGATTTCTGTTTCCTGCAATGTTGTTGAATTTGTTTATTCTATTCTTTTTTGGGTTCCTTGGGGTTTCCTCTGTGTTTATGTTATATATGTACATAGATAATTTTACTTCTTTCCAATTTCTTTTCCTTGTCTAATTGCTCTAACTAGAACTTAACAGTACTACATTAAATAGAAGTCAAGTGGTCACTTTTTCTTGTTCCTTATCTTAGAGGAAAAGGTTTTCATCTTTCACCATAGAGTATGATGTTAGGTGTGATCCTGGAGAGTGCTAGTTTATCTGGCTCTGACATGACATTTTCTTACTTTCTGGTTATCTGGTGAAGTGCAAATAAACAATAGAAAATGTGTTGGTTAGGGTGCCAGGTGTCTTCTGGTGAAGATGAGTGTCTGACCACACATAATTTTTTGCCCTTTGATTTTGTTTGACAAGGTTATAATGGTTGCAGTTAGTTACTGTGTTCATTGTTTTAAGGCATTGTTATGGGTAGGATGGAAAACTGGCCTGGTGTATTATGGTCCCTTCTTCTTTTTTTTTTTTTTTTTGTGGTGCTGGGGATTGAACCCAGGGCCTTGTGCTTGCAAGGCAGGCACTCTACCAACTGAGCTATATCCCCAGCCCTGGTCCCTTCTTTTTAACTTGTTGACACTTTAGGAGTTTGTTTTTAGTGATTGCCTCCCCTCAACCCCCTACTCTCTTATCCTGTCCTGGTTACTAGGTTTTGTTGTCAGAGTTTTCTCCCTGATGGTTGGTAGTATCTTTGGCTTCCAGGGCCTCTAATGTGACCCAGGTCCCCAAAGCCCAATCTTGGTTTGTGCTGTTACCCTTTGTTTGCATATACTTGGTTGTCTTGTCCCTTTTCCTTCTCTTTCCAGCCAAGAAAATCTTGACTCTCCTAGTGTTTCCGAAGCTAAGTATAGGAAGAATAATGTTAAGTCTTACCATTAAGTATAGTTCGACCAAATAAAAGGTTGGTTTGTTTTAAACATAAGTTTTAAATGTAATTGGTAAAAAGAAGGAAAATATTGGTAGAATAGAACATCTCATTGGTTCATATTGGATTTCCTCCCAAGACAGAAGTGTTTTATAGTGAACCAGGCAAGCTTATTGATTTTGTCAGTGCTCTTAGGTATGAAGTTTTATAGGTTTTAAGTATACTGCTTCTAAACATGCTTTACTGTTAGCTTCATTATTCTTTCATGCAAGATTTTGCACAAAAGCCTTCTCAGGAATGTTTATATGACATTATAGTAAGAACTGTCTACAGAGTCATTTACATCTTTTCAGTATATTACGTCTGGCTTTCAGTTGCACGATTTTTCAAAGGCTAGATCTTTGTGGTTCAAAAATCTCTAGAGAGGAAACAGTCTTTTAGGAATTGTATGTGTGGGTGCGTGTGTGTGTGTGTGGAGGAAATGAAGGGGTATCTGTTTCGAACTGTTCCTCCCCCCCTACCCATGCAGGGGGTTGAACAGAGTGTCACATATGCTTGACAAATGCTCTACCACCTTCTACCACCTTTTAGAAAGAATGGAAATTCTAAAAGTAACATCTTTCTCTTTTAGCTTTGTCCATTTCCTCTAGATGCAATCTTTGTTTCTGTTGGTATGCATCCTTACAGTGTATTTGTACTACAATTGTGTGAGTGCATAACATTTGTGTGTTAAAAGTTAAAAGATTCACTGTCTGTATTCATAGGCAACTTTACCTTTTTCATTCATCATTTTGAAATTGAGTACTACCCTGCTCTTTCATTTATGATAGAATCACTTTCTGATAAACTCATCATTAGTTGAAGATATCATAAATTGGAAACATATTTAATAATATTTAACCCTACTGAAAATAATGGTATGAGTTCTATTGAACATGTATTGCTTTTGCACCATCATAAAGTGGAAAAATTCTAAATTGAACCATTGAAAGATGGGGACTATTGTCTGAGACATTTGGATACATGGAGATTCAGTTTATTAACCGGAATATCCATTTACCATTTTTTTGTACCAGGGATGGAACCCAGGGGTGCTTTACCACAGAGCCACATCCCCAGTTCTTTTTTATTTACAGACAGGGTCTTGCTAAGTTGCTTTAGGACCTTGCTAAATTGCTGAGGCTGGCTTTGAACGCATGATCCTCCTGTCTCAGCCTCCTGATCTGCCCTTTTTAAATTCAGAAACAGGGCCTCTAAGTTGCCCAGGCTGCACTGAAACTTGAAATTCTCCTGCCTCAGCCTCCTGAGCTGTGGAATTACAGATGTGCACCACTGCACCCAGCTGGTTTGATATTTTAAATGTCTTAAATCTTAGTCCCTGAATAGTTGTAGTTTGAATTTTGTTATAAGAAATAGCTTTTGAGCTGGACATAGTGGCGTATGCCTGTGATCCCAGTGATTTGGAAACTGAGGCAGAAGGATCTCAAGTTCAAGGCCAGAGTGAGCAATTAAGCAAGATCTGGTCTCAAAAAGTAAAAAAGGCTGGGGAGTTTATTAAACGGTAGAGCACCCCTGGGTACAAGCACTACAGGAAACAACCCCCCTCCCAACATACATGGATATCAGGCTGTATTTTTTACATTACTTTTTATATAATAACGTGTATTGTTTAAAAAGTTGAACCATATAGGAGCCTTGTCAATAGCTGTTGCTGCAGCCCCAGTTTTCTCTCCTAAAGGTGATCACTTTCTACTTTACCTGACTTTGCTCCCTAGCTTTTACCTGTCTCAGTATATTTAATATTATGTTGCATCTTCTTTCTCTCTTTTTATGGTGCTAGGAATGGAACCCAGGGCCTTACGCATGGGAGGCAAGGCACATGCTCTACTGCTGAGCTATTACTGCCTTTTCTTTTCTTCACAGTTCATAGGTTTTCATCACATTATTAATTTTTTTTCTGCTTTATCTCAAGCTGTCCAACAAGAATATAGTGATTGCAGCATGACTTTAGAGCCAGATAGACATGGATCAAAGTCCTGCTTAATTACCTATGAACTTAAAAAAATGTGTTGACAAGGATTAAATGTTTATAAGCATTTCAAATAGTATGCATACTCTTAGTCTTTTATTTGTTTATTTTGGGTACTGGGAATTGAACCCAGAGGTGCTTACCACTGAGCTACCTCCTCAGTCCTTTTTTTTTTTATTTTGAAACAGTGTCTCACTCAATTTCAAGGCTAGCCTGGAATTTGTGATCCACTTGCCTTAGCCTTGTGAATTGCTGGGATTACACGTGTGCAGAAACATGCCCTGCTTGTATTATTATTTTCATTTAAATGATACTTTCATTGTTTAAAAAAAATTTTGAGAAAATATAGACCGTCAAAGTTAAAAAGACAAACTTGCTGTCCTTCCAGAATAACAACTGGTAAGTTTTTGTGAATGTCCTTGGTGTAATATTGTGACTAATAAAGTAAAAAAAAAAAATTCTTTTTAACTTTTTTAGTTTTTTGGTCCTAGGGATTAGGCCTAGGGCCTTGAGCATGCTAGTTGAGTGCTCTAACACTGTGTTGTATCCCAGCCCTTCTTTTATTGGGTTTTGAGTGAGGGTCTTGCTTAGTTAGCCTTGAATTTGCAATTCTTCTGCCTCAGCCTCCAGTAGCTGGGATTGCAGGTGTGCACCACATGCCTGTCTTACAGTTGAAAATTTTAGAAAATGTTATTTTTCTATATGCAAGCTACATAGTTTGCTATCTTCCTGTACAGTAAACTATCATCAGGGATATTAATATTGACCACTATTTAAAAAGTGCATTTCAGAAATTAGCTCATTTATGAAACAAGTTTTGTTGAGAGTAGGTCCTTTCATGCTTTCATTAGAACCAGGCTAGGGAAAATGATGTTAGATAAATGCATTGGAATTTTTTTTTTTTTTTTAGCAGGGATAGAACTCTGGTGTGTTTAACCATTAAGCCACATCCCCAACCCTTTTTATTTTTTTATTTTGAGATAGGATCATGCTAAGTTGCTTAGGGCCCAAGTTGCTCACACTAAATTGGTGAGACTGACTTTGAACACTCAGTCCCCCTGCCTCAGCCTGTGGACTTGCTGGGATTACAGGCTTGTTCCACCATTCCAAACTGGAATGTATTTTGATAAAAGAAATTTTAGAACCCAGATTGAATACAACTTCATTTTGGCTTATAGGTTCCTTATGAATATTTTTATTTTTAATTTGGGAAACTGGAACTGCATCCCCATTCCTTTTTATTTTCTATTTTGAAATAGGGTCTTGCTAAATTGTCCAGGCTGTCTGTGATCCTCCTGTCTCAGCCTTCCAAGCCACTGGGATTACAGGTGTGCTCTACCTTGCCTGGCTCAGGAATGTTTCCTTATTAACAGTTTTAATAATTGGTGCTACATGTTTTGTGTGGGGCATTTACTTTCTTTTTTTTTGTGGTCATTGCATGTTTTTAAATGTAAACACTCAAGTAGGCAGCATATAATTCTGCTTTGGTAATAAAGTCCTAATCAGGCTGGAAATATAGCGTAGGAGTAGAAGAAAGTAGAATGATGTGGATGATGGAAGGGTATGTATGGTATTGGAAAATAAATGCAAGTAATATATACAGTTTAAAATGTTAATTTGGGGGAATAAGCCTATTAATAGAAAAGAGATGATGGGTGTGTGGTTATAGGACTGTAATCCCAGCTACTTAGCATGCTAAGGCAGAAGGATCACAAGTTCAAGGCCAGCTTGGGAATGTCTCTTAGTGTCATAGTGCTCCTGGTCTCAATCCCCAGTATTGCAAAAAACAGAAAGAGTATCTTGTTCTAGTCTCCTCAATCCCATATTTTCAATTCTTCTAGAATTTGTTTTGGTATTAACTTTATCATACTGTCGTTGCTTCATCTGTCAATTATAAGCATAACCAATGAACTTCCTTTTATGACAAAGATTTCACTCTTTTAATCTTCCCTATTTTTTAAATACCGTTATTATCAGTTCTTAAGCTAGTTGAAAAAATAAAAATATCATACAGGAATGAGCCAAAAATTGTTCAATTATTCATTTCACATCTTATATATACTATTTCTTAGGGTTTACTGATTTGTTTTTCATTGGTTTAAGTTTTCTGTGTGTGGATCACTAATGCTTTCCAAACCCCCAACCCCCATTAGTATTATTTTTTTATGTTGTTACATATCCTTAGGTGCTTTATAATTTCTCCCTACCAGTCTCATTTGGCCTTTAACCTCCTCTAGTCTATGGTGGTTGCTTTTGAGGGTTACTGAACATACTAAAAATCGATCTATACTTCAGATCATATCCTTAATTTAAAAAAAAAACTTTTCTCCTATGTTGAATCTACTGTATTTTGAATTCCATTCTTTTTGTTTTTATTGGTTTACTTTCTTGTTTGGTTAGAACATCTCTTCTGAGAGAGTATATATGGAAGACAAAAGGTTTTTAGATTTTGTGGGCCTAAAATGTCTATAGATGTATTTATTGATAGCTTAGGTTGGATACACAATTCTAATTGGAAAACTATTGTCTCTCAGAATTGTGGAAGTATTACTCCATAGTATTCTAGTTTCTAATATTGCTGTGGAGAAGTGTTAGCTGTTTTTGTTCTTGAACTTTTCCCTGTTACTTTTAGCACTTTACTGGAAGCTTTTAGGATCCCTGTCTTTTTTTCCCCCAGTGCTGGGGATTGAACCCAGGACCTTGTGCTTGAAAGGCAAGCACTCTACCAACTGAGCTATAACCCCAGCCCCCCCTGTCCTTCTTAAGCATCAAAAATTGCTGATGTCCTGGGCAGGTTGCTAGAAGTTCATAATCCCAGTGACACTGGAGACTGAGGCAGGAGGATAACAAGTTCAAAGAGACCCTCAGCAACTTAGAACCTGCCTCAAAGAAATAAAAATGCACTGAGGATGTGGCTTAGTGGTAAAGCACCCCTGGGTTCAATCCCCAGTCCCCGCCCCAAGCATGATTATACATGTTTTGGTGTGCCATTCTGTTGTAAAATTTTTTGTTTCATAATGTATATTTTCCATTCTGTCTTTCTAGAACTTTTTAAAAACCTTGATAGATATATGCTTTACTTTTTCTCTCCATTATCAATCTTTGCTCTAGTTTCTTGGAGATTTCTTCATTTTTACCTTCTAGATCTTCTTTTGAATTTCATGAATTTCTATAATTTCAGTTGGCTTTCAAGTTATAAATGCTGTAGTTATAAAAATGTAGACAGAATGTATATTTGTGTACATTGAAGAGCTCTCTCTCTCTCTCTCTCTCTCTCTCTCTCTCCATTTTTTGGGCTGGTGGTTGTACTGGGGATTGAACTCAGGGCACTGAGCCACATCCCCAGCACTATTTTGTATTTTCTTTAGAGAAAGGGTCTCACTGAGGTGCTTAGCATCTCGCATTTGATGAGACTAACTTTGAACTCGAAATCCTCCTGCCTCAGCCTCCCAAGCCACTGGGATTACAGGCATCCACCATCATGCCTGGCTCCCTGTTTTTCCCCCTGTTGTTGGAGATCAAACCCAGGGCTTCAAGCATATTAGGCAAGTGTTCTACCACTGAGCTAAATCCTCAATCTCAAACTTACATTTTTAGAACATTCCATTCTTGTTTCAGCAATCTAGTATCTGTTACCTCTCAGGATGTAAATTCCAGTTAAAGCCTTTTGTTTTTCTTTCCACATCTTCATATTTGTTGTCTCTGAAAATCTTCATATTGTTTGTTTTCATCTGCCTTTGGTGATGTAGGTTTCTGCACCCCAAAAGAAGAAGAAGAAAAAATTCTTACCCTTGACTATACTTTTATGATTAAGAGAGACACTAAAAAGTGAATTAATTGAAAGTTCTCTGTGAGTGGGGCATCTCAGGTATTGTGTACTGTACGACAGTAAAATAAGCAGACATTCTTATTGGGGAGAAGTAGGTTTTTCTCTTGGACTGTGTTCTCCAGTAGAGGAATCTGTCAGCCTTGTGCTGTGAGAGAGTTAGTTTGGTGATTAGGAAGGAAAGGGTGTTTGGTGTTGAGTCCTGGATTTTGCTTTGTGTTTCATCTTTGCCTTTAGATATATCTGGGTGCCCTTGAGTCCTGGGCTTTTCAGTGTTCTTTGTGGTTTCTTTGTGGTATATATTCTTGTTGTTGATATATTCCACTGTAGACCCTTTCTTGTTTTTTTCATTCTGTCACTTCTTCTCAGCACTTTTTTTTTTTGGTGGTGGTGGTGCTGGGGATTGAACCTAGGGCCTTGTGCTGGTGAGGCAAGCACTCTACCAACTGAGCTATATCAATTATTTTTAAAAATAACGTTTTATGTGTACATACATATACATCCCCACTTCAGCTCTCCTTGAACTTAACGTATTTCTTCAGGCACCTGGGTCCACTATTCCTTGTTAGTTTCTTTATATTTTTGTCTTTGAAGATTAGTTTCCTTGTCAGCTTTTAACAGTTGAATGCCCATTTTTAACAACTAATTTTTTAAAAAATATTTTTTAGTTTTCGGTGGACACAATACCTTTATTTTATTTTTATGTGGTGCTGAGGATCGAACCCAGGGCCTCACGCGTGCTAGGTGAGTGCCCTACTGCTGAGACACAACCCCAGCCCCACGAATGCATTTTTAAAGTAAAATTGGCTTTTCTAATCCAGATATGACAACAAAATCTTTTTCCTGGGAACTTAGATTCCATTTTTACTAAAGAAAAAATACTTAAATTTATGACCTTAATGGAAAAAGCTGTTCATCAAATAACTTTAGGACAGCTAGGCATGGTGATGTATACTTATGATTCCAGCTACTCTGGAGGCTGAGGTGGGAGGATTGCAAATTCAAGGTCAGTCTGGGCAACTTTGTGAGAGGTTGACTCAGGAAAATAAAAAATAAAAAGGCCCTAGGATCAGACTCAGTGGTAGAGTGCTCCTGGGTTCAATCTCTAGCACCTGGAGGCGGTGGTGGGGAACTTTTGGAGCAGTGTATTTTTCTTCTCAGAGAAATCATAACCAAACATCTTGATGCACACCTGTAATCCCAGTGACCCAGGAAGCTGAGGCAGGAGGATTGCAAGTTTGAGACCAGCCTTAGCAATTTAGGGAGACCTTGTCTCAAAATAAAAAATAAGGGCTGGGATGTGGCTCAGTCGTTAAGCAACCCTAGGTTCAGTTCATGGGACCAAAAAAAAAAAAAGAGGAAAAAAGAAACTTTAAATATGGAGGGGACTGTAGAAATAACAATCTGGCTGGGTTTGGTTACACACACACGCATGTAATCCTAGCAGTTTGGGAGGTTGAGGCAGGAGGATCCAAGTTCATATCTAGCCTCAGCAATTTATTGAGGCTCTAAGGAATTTAGTGAGACCCTGCTTCAAAATAAAAAAGGGCTGGGAATGTGGTGTAGTGTTTAAGTCCCTCTGGGTTTAATCCTTGGTACTAACAAAAAAAGAAGTAAAAGCCTTTTAATTTTGCACCTGAGAGAATAGGTAGGATGTATCATTTCTCTATTTTGGGGGTAGCATATAACTCCAAAAGTGACATCTTAACAGCAATAAACATTTACTATCCTCAGAGTTCCAGTAGGATAAGAATTTGGGAGTGGTGTAGCTGGTTTGTTTTTGGTGAAGATGTTAGCCAGGTTACAGTTATTGGAAAGCTTAGGTGGGGCTGAAGGATCTGCTTCAAAGTTGGCTCACCAGATGTGGCTGTCAGGTTAGTGCTGTTAATCGGAAGCCTTATTTTTTTCTTATGTGAATCTCTGCAGGCTGCTTGATTGTTGTTACAACATGTGGTAATGTCTTTTATGACCTAGTCTCAGATGTCATGCATTGTCATTTCCACTACATTCTATTCATTAGAATGGGAGTCCAGTGCATGTTTAAAGGGAAGAAAAGGGGCTTCATCTTTTAAATGGAAGCATATTAAAGAATTTGTATACACACACACACACACACACACATATATATATATATATATATTTTTTTTGGTGGTGGTGGCAGTGCTGGGGATTGAACCCAGGTTCTTGTGCATGCTAGTCAAGCACTCAAACAACTGAGCTATATCCCCAGCCCCCTGTGGCCATATTTTAAGTTCACTACAGTTGTGGAAGTGAAATTATTTCTGTGTGGTAATATAGGGAGTTGGTGATCTATTTGGACTAAGATATTTTAGTTTGTTTTGATAATATCATAGTACAATTACAATGAATAGCTACTTAACTAGAATAGGTGCTTAGGGATGCATCGGACAATTATCTACAGTATGCCAGGCCTTATCCTATTACCTGAACACCTCTGAGAGAACTGGATTTGCGTGTTACTATTTTTTTTCCACTTTCCATTTTTGCTGGGACCGAAGTAAATGCACATGTACATTTAGTGTTTTTAAACACATTTGATCAGCCAAAGAGAGTCAGACACTCATCCCAAGTAGTCTTCAAACTTATTGTTAATTTTAAAAAGTAGGTGTTTCATTGATAACAAAACCTTATGTAGTAAATAAGTAGCTAGTTTTACTAAAAAGTATTTTATTATAGCCAGTTTCTTATACTACTAAATACATATTGAGCATTCAGTCTTGAAGAAGCAAAGAAATATAATTCCTATTTTCAAATAGTTCCTTATGTAAAGTTCAGATAAATAAGCACATAAAACTGAGAATGATAGCAATAACCCTAACATGGTAACTTTCACTAACTGAAATTCCAGTTGGTGTGATACTATCTTGGTACATTATTAAAGTGCTTCTCCGGCAGGAAAAAAAATTAAAGTTTACGCAAGTAGTATTTTAATATTTGCTTGGTTTTTTATATTACTTATTAGAAGCATTGTTTCCTCTCTAAGAAGGATTTATTTATTGAATTTTATTTTCTCTTACAGGCAATGTCTATGCTGCTTCAAGGAATATAAGCCTTTGGAGATTTTTAACCAAGTAGTGTGTGCACTTATTAACTTAGTGATTGCCCAAGTTCAAGGGCTCTGGGACCAGCTTTGTAAACATTGTACTACAATTAACATAGATTCTACATGGCAAGATGAGAGTAATCAGTCAGAAGAACCATTGAATATAGATAGTGTAATGAAGGAAGTACAGAAAGACAAAAATCAATAGAAAAAAATCAAACTCTACAAGAATTTGTAATCTGACTGAGGAGGAATCTTCAAAGAGTTCTGATCCTTTTAGTTTATGGAATACAGATGAGAAAGAAAAACTCTTACTTTGTGTAGCAAAAAGTTTTTAAATTCCGTTTCCCTAATATACTGCTTACAAGCATAATACACATCCTACTATAGGGGTATGTAAAAGGAGGTTGTGAATGTTTCATATTACCAAGTCAGAGCTTGGCAGTCTATTTCTCACTTATGAACGAATATGAAGGCAATTATTGTTGATTCAAAAATTTATAAAAATCACTGTTATGAAAATTATTTCATTTTTCCCCCCAGAAAATTTGTGTTGAAAATTTTGGTTTGCAAGGACTGGGGATGTAGCTCAGTTGGTAGAGTGTTTACCTCACAAGCACAAGGCCCTGGGTTCAATCCCCAGCACTGCAGAAAAAAAAAATTGGTCTGCAAAGTCCTCTTAAGGAAAGACTTGTCAATTGAACACATAGAAATTAAATTGTTAATGATGTAAACATTTTGCTGATGTAGACATAAGCTTTGTGTATTGTGACTCTTTAAAAAACTATTCATTGAGGAAAAAACAATTTTTAACTTCCCTTTTAGAAACAGATGACAGTTTGGAATTCCCCTTCATCAAAGAAAATAAAGATTGATAAATTATCTTTGTTGTTTTAAATAATAGTGTTCTCTTTTGTAAGTCAAGCTGTTTAACTGTTAAAGTTACTTTACATGAATTTTTAAGTTTGGTAACTCATTAAGATAATTAAGATTAGTGGGATTCCTTTCCCTAAAGAAGGAATTGAGACAATTATGTGATGGTGTCTTAGTGTCTTAACACAATAGTTATTTTTTTATTTATTTTGATTCATTGTACACAAATGGGGTACAGCTGTTGTTTCTCTGGTTGTACACAAAGTAGAGTCACACCATCTGTGCATTCATGCATGTACACAGGGTAATGATGTTTGTCTCATTCTGTTATTATTCTTACCCCCTCCCTGATCCCACCCCGCTCTGTCTCCTATGCAATCCATCCATCCTCCATTCTTGCCTCCTCCCATCCCACATTATGTATCATCATCCATTTATCAGAGAGATCATTCGGCCTTTGGTTTTTTGGGATTGGCTAATCGTACTCAGCATGACCATCTCCAACTACATCCATTTACCTGCAAATGTCATAATTTTATTTATTATGCCACATTCTGGTGGTTGAAGCAGTTCACAAGGGCAGTCCACATTCAGTGGGGTAGTGAAATAGACCCTATCCCTGGATGAGAGAAGAGGTCATGTTTCATTTTTATATCTTTTTTGTTATTTATTTATTTATTTATTTATTTAATTTTGATTCATTGAACACAAATGGAATACAGCTATTGTTTCTCTGGTTGTACAAAAAAGTAGAGTCACACCATCTGTGCATTCATGCATGTACACAGAGCAATGATGTCTGTCACACATTCTGTTATTATTACCCCCACCATGACCCCACCACTCCCTTCCCTCTGTGCTATCTATCCTTCCTCCATTCTTGCCACCCTTCCACCCCACATTGTGCATCATCACTCACTTATCAGAGAGACCATTCGGCCCTTGGATTTTTGGGATTGGCTGATCTCACTTAGCATAACAGTCTCCAACATCATCCATTTACCTGAAAATGCCCTAATTTTATTCTTCTTTACAGCTGAGTCATATTCCATTGTGTATATATACCACAGTTTCTTTATCCATTCATCTATTGAAGGGCATCTAGGTTGGTTCCACAATCTAGCTATTGTGAATTGGGCAGCTATGAACATTGATGTGGCTGCATCACTGTAGTAATCTGATTTTAAGTCCTTTGGGTATAGGCCAAGGAGTGGGATAGCAGGGAGGGTCAAATGGTGGATCCATTCCAAGTTTTCTAAGGAATCTCCACACTGCTTTCCAGAGTGGCTGCCCCAACTTGCAATCCCACCAGCAGTGTATGAGTGTACCCTTTTCCCCACATCCTTGCCAACACCTGTTGTTGCCTGTATTCTTAATAAAAGACATTCTAATTTGGGTAAGATGAAATCTTAAGATAGTTTTGATTTGCATTTCTCTTATAACTAGGGATGTTAAACATTTTTTCATAAGTCTGTTGATTGCTTGAAGATCTTCCTCTGTAAAGTGCCTGCTCATTTCTTTGGCCCATTTATTGATTGGGTTATTAGTGTTCTTGGTGTAAAGATTTTTGAGTACTTTGTAGATTCTGGAGATTAGTGATCTATTTGAAGTGTGTGTGGCAAAGTTTCTCTCCCACCCTGAAGGCTCTCTCTTCACATTCCTGATGGTTTCCTTTGCTGAGAAAAAGCTTTTTAGTTTGACTCTATCCCAATCATTGATTCCTGCTTTTTTTTCTTGTGCTTTGGGAGTCATGTTAAGGAAATCTGGTCCTAGGCCAACATGATGAAAATTTGGACCTATTTTCTCTGCAGGGTCTCTGGTCTAATTCCTAGGTCCTTGATCCATTTTGAGTTGAGTTTTGTACAGGGTGAGAGATATGGGTTTAGTTTCATTTTACTGCATATGGATTTCCAGTTTTCCCAGCACCATTTGTTGAAGAGGCTGTCTTTTCTCCATTGTATGTTTTTGGCTCCTTTGTCAAGTATGAGATACCTGTATTTATGTGGGTTTGTCTCTGTGTCTTCTATTCTGTACCATTGATCTATCTGTCTATTTTGGTGTCAATACCATGCTGTTTTTGTTACTATTGTTCTGTAGTATAGTTGAAGGTCTGGTATTATGATACCCCCTGCTTCGCTCTTCTTGCTAAGAATTGTTTTGGGTATTCTGGGTCTCTTCTTCCTCCAAATGAATTTCATGATTGCTTGCTCTATTTCTATGAGGTCCGTCATTGGGATTTTAATTGAAATTGCATTGAATTTGTATAGTGCTTTTGGTAGCACGGCCATTTTGACTATATTAATTCTGCCTATCCAAGAACATGGGAGATCTTTCCATCTTCTCAGACTTTCTTTAATTTCATTCTTTAGTGTTCTGTAGTTCTCATTGTAGAGGTCTTTCACTTCTTTTGTTAGATTGATTCCCAAGTATTTTATTTTTTTAGAGGCTATTGTGAATGGTATAGTTTTCTTAATTTCTCTCTCAGAGGATGCATCACTTATGAATAAAAATGCATTAGATTTATGAGCATTAATAAATAGAGAATCATGTTGTCAGGAAATAGGGATAGTTTGAGCTCTTCTTTTCCTATTCATATTCCTCTAATTTCTTTAATCTGTCTAATTGCTCTGGCTAGAGTTTCAAGAGCTATGTTGAATAGAAGTGGCAAAAGAGGGCATCCCTGCCTTGTTCTAGTTCTCCGGGGGAATGCTTTCAATTTTTCTCCATTTAGAATGATGTTAACTGTGGGCTTAGCATATTTAGCCTTTACAATGTTAAGGAACGTTCCTACTATCCCTATTTTTTTCTAGAGTTTTGAGCATTAAGGGGTGCTGTATTTTATCAAATGCTTTCTCTGCATCTATTGAAATAAACATGTGGTTCTTGACTTTAAGTCTGTTGATGTGGTGAATTGCATTCATTCATTTCCAGATGTTGAACCAACTTGGCATCTCTGGGATGAAACCCACTTGATCATGGTGCACTATCTTTTTAATATGCTTTTGTATGCGATTTGCTAAAATTTTGTTAAGAATTTTTGCATCTATGCTTATTAGGGATATTGGTCTGAAAGTTTCTTTCCTCGATGTGTCCTTCTCTGGTTTTGGTATCAGGGTGATATTAGCTTCATAGAATGAGTTTGGAAGGGTTCCCTCCTCCTCTATTTCATGAAATACTTTGAGGAGTATTGGAATGAGCTCTTCTTTGAAGGTCTTGTAGAACTCGGCTGTGAATCCATCCGGTCCTGGACTTTTCTTTGTTGGTAGGCTTTTGATGACTTCTTCTATTTCCTTGCTTGAAATTGATCTATTTAAGTTGTGTATGTCCTCCAGATTCAGTTTGGGTGGCTCATATGCCTCTAGGAACCTGTTGATGTCTTCCAGGTTTTCTATTTTGTTGGAGTATAGATTTTCAAAGTAGCTTCTAATTATGTTTTGTATTTCAATTGTGTCTGTTGTAATATTTCCATTTCCATCATGAATTTTAGTAATTTGGATTTTCTCTCTCCTTCTCTTTGTTAGTGTGGCTAAGGGTTTATCAATTTTGTTTATCTTTTCAAAGAACCAACTTTTTGTCCTTCCATGGTCACTGCCAGCAAGACATGGCATTTTGAACCTGGGCTCCGTGGGTAGCTCCAGGGCAGGAGCACACAGAACAGGGGTTCCTGGGTTCTTCCAGGTGGGTGCTCAGCCCTCCAGTTGCCTAAAGGTAGGGAAAGGGTGTTTTGCTGGGTCTTAAAACATAAGTCAGGAGAGAAACAGATTTCTAAATGTCTGGCCATCCCAGAAAGTTAAGTTTAGTAACTGTGTAGTAGGTCTTGTGTAACCCAGACTTGTCTGGATTCTACAACTTACTGGCCCCTGGCAAACATGGGCATCTGAAATGTGGTGGCACAGATGACTTAGACGCTTTGAGTTCTGACAAGCTTGAGTTTTAGGAGGCAACTTCACCCCAAGGGACTGGGTGAGATCCCCTGGAGCCCTTGAGGGCATCTTCTCTTTGAATGTCTTTGTGCTCTTCAAGTGCAGTCCCCTGGAGTCACAGTTACCCAAACAGACGCAGGAAGGAGGTGACCTCACCTGACCAGCTAGTTGGCTCATTCCAGGGTCCAGAAGTGCTCATGGGAGGGACAGAGGAGACAGGCTGGGATGTAGGAGAATGGGTGGGGTTCTCCACCTGCCCAGAGGTCCAAGGCCTCATCAAGTATAAGCCACCGAGGTTGTAGCAATTCCCAGTTATGCATCACTGATTTGGGTTTTGGTGGAATTTGAAAGAACTGGGAGGACTCATACCAACCATGGGTACCGCCATCTGCCTTCCAGGACAGCACTGCAGAGTACACAGCGGCCTCTCACTCCACCTCCCACAGTCCCCAGGACAGTTGGTGTGATTCGCCCTAGGACACCAGGCTGAGGAGTGTGAGGGAGCTTGGGCTGCTCACAGATGCTCATGCCCTTGGGCATCTGCCCTATGGGAACTGCTCCTCCTGCAGGTGGCCAAGAGCCCCACATCCTGCCTCAGCGCTGCGACTTCACGCAGGAGCCAGCTGAGTTTCCCTTCCCTTCTGTGCCCACCTTTGAGCAGAGGGAGAAGAGGCAGGACGGTGCTGAGGGCTAACTCAGTTCACTGAGAAACTCGAGCAGTGGACTTGCTAATGTGAAAATGGCTCTGTTCTTTCCTGTCAGTAGCAGCCATAGGGTGACCACAGCAGTTGTGGCAGCATAAAGCTTTCCATCGCCTACAGGTCCTAGGCCTCTTCTGCCTTGGGCCATGGCACACTTACCCTGCCAGGTGTCTATATACCTTACGAGGTGGAGCTCCAAGAGAGAAGCTCGCCAACCAGTGCAGAGGCCAAGACTCCAGTCCAGTCCCACGTGCTTGTCTGTACCTGAGCTTAACCCTGGGAGATTGCTTCAGCGGGGTTAAGGTGCAGAGCAGATATGGCCCCCAGGACTGCTGCAGCTCTGACTGGCAGTCCCATTGCATCCCAGGGACTCTTCCAGGGAGTTGCAGATGGCTCTTTGCTGGTGGAGTGACCTATGGCCACTGGCTACATGGGAACTTGAGGCGTTCTGCAGTCCTGAATTCAGTGAACTGCAGTGTCTGTGCTTGATTCTAACTGAGCAAGGTGCAGGGCAGTGGGAAGCTTCCTGCTCAGCTGTGTTCTGCAACGCGCAGGCTCGTCACCTGCTCATGTGCCTGTGAGCGTTAAGGAGAATCCAGGTCAATAAGCTTACATCAGAAAATTAATTTCTTGGCCCCACGCAGCTGCCTTTATAAAGCTGTGCAGTGCCTGGCACAGCATGGCACACTACCCACATCCAAGCCGCTCCCCTCTCCGCATACTTACCAACCCACCCGTGCCCACCATGGCCACCATTCAGTATCTGGAGGAAGGATGGGGCCTGGTGGACAGCAAAGGCTTTGATGACCACATGAAAGAGCTCAGAATGGGACTGACAGTGGAAAATGGGTGCAATTGGCTAAACCAGATTGTCATCACCCTGAAGGCCAGAAGCTCAACATAAAAACTGAAAACACTTTGAAAACAACATAATTTGCTTGTACCTGAAAGAGAAGTTTGAAGAAACTATAGCTGATGGCAGAAAAACTGAGACAGTCTGCAGCAGCGCGTTGGTTCAGCCTCAGGAGTGAGATGGGGATGAAAGCACAGAAACAGCAAAGTCGAGGGGTGGGAGGTTAGCAGTGGAGTGTATCGAGAGTAATGTCACCTGCACTCGGGTCTGTGAGAAAGTAGAACAAAACTCTGTCATCACTTTGGGCAGGAGTGAGCTGCAAGAAGGAAGAAGCTCAGTTCAATGAGCAAATTTCCAGACTGTTGTTTTTTTATTGCGTTACTGTGTTCAATTATCTTTATCACAAACATTTTACGTGTGGCCTTTTCAAAGTGTCGGTTGAACTAAGATTATCTTTTGGTTAGTAAATAAATGTGTTTGTGCTAATAAAGCAAAGAAAGAAAACAATTTCTTCAAGAGGAAAACTTGGAGAAGAGTTCTGTTCACTTTGTTTCTTTTGTCAGAAAACAAGCTCTTGATGCTTGATAATAAAATTCAGTGGTTAGTATAAATACCAAGAGGTGGGATCCTTATTTTTGCTGAAGGTTATAAAAATGCAACATATCTTTGGTGACAGGGTCCTAAGATGACAAGTATTAGTTGGATGAAACTAAGGAAGCCAATTTATTTTGGTCTTTTTCTTCTCGCGGTACCAGGGATCAAACCCAGGGCTCACATGTGCTGGCTGTTTTGGTCATTTTTATTGGTGTTTCTTTCTTTTTTATTTAATTATTTTTTAGTTGTCAATGGACCTTTATTTTATTCTTTATACACAGTGCTGAGCATCAAACCCAGTGCCTCACACATGTGAGGCAAGCACTCTACCACTGAACCAGAACCTCAGCCCCCTATTGGTGATTCTTAATTTCCCTTTTTCCATTTTGAAGTTCTCTTCCTTAACGAGTCATAGTACCAGATGAAAGTATATTTTATTGTTGGCTGTGTGCATCAGGAAGAGTTTCGTGGCGTCTTCTTACTTAAAAGTGAGAGGTGAATGGGACTTTGCCCATTCCTTTTCCAAGAAAACAACTAAACTTTGTGAATCTGTATTCTTTTTTTTTTTAGAACATTTTAATTACACATAATATTTGGGTTCATTCTGACAGAAGAATGCATATGCAAGGAATTTGATCCTGATCCCCACACCCCTCGTCCCCTGTTCTGTGTCCTCACCTCTGTTGATCTGCCTTTTGCTCCCGTGTTTATTTATGTTTATTTGGCATTTTGTCCACACACATGCAGGTGGAGTTCCTCTGGTACATTTGCACATGGTTTCATCCCAGGTTCTGCCCTTCCCTTCCACTTGCCCCCTCATCTGCTGCTTCTGCCCACTGACCTTCCCTGTCTTCATGACACCCACCTCCTCTCTTGCTTCTTCTCTCCCATATTTTGTTCTAGCTTCCACAGCTGAGGGACAACGCTTGGCCTCATGACTTCCTGAATCTGGCTACTTGGCTTAGCATGATGTTCTCCATTCCTGCCCATTTATCTGCATGTGCCGTTATTTCTTTGAGAGTAACTTTCCCCTTCTGTTCATATTTCCTTTTGAGGGCCAGCACTCTGTGGAAAGGTGGGTTTTTTTGTTTCTTTTTGGTGTTGGGGATTAAACCCAGGAGCACTTAACCACTGAGCCTCATCCCCAGCCCTTCATATATTTTATTTTGAGAGAGGTTCTTGCTGAATTGCTTAGGGCCTCGATAAGTTGCTGAGGCTGGCTTTGAACTTGTGACCCTCCTGCCTCAGCCTCCTGAGCTGGTGGGATTACAAGCGTGCACCACCTCACCCAGCTCTGTGGAAAGTTTTTAAACAAATCTTCCTGACTTTTCCTTAGTAAATTCAAGATACAAAGTACCCTATTATCTAAGCATTCTGACCAGAGACATTAATCTTAATGTGATTTTGCTGTGGTGTTAAGTGGAACAGGATAGCTGAGAACTCCCTAGAGTTTTGATTCAGAGATGTTTTTCCCTCTGTGCCTGGGAAGGAACCCAGGGGTTCACACGTGTTAGGCACATGCTCACCACTGACTTGCTTCCTCAGCCCTTTTTATCTTTCATTATGATACAGGGCCTCACCAAGTTGCTGAGGCTGGCCTTGATCTTGGTCCTCCTGCTGAAGCCTCCCAAGTCCCTCAGATTATTGGCACATGCCACTGCATCCATCTTTAATTTTATATTGAGATGGATCTCTTTAAGTTGTCCAGTCTGGCCTTGAACTTGTGGTCTTTCTACCTCAGCCTCACAAGTTACTGGGATCACAGGCATGACCAGCACACCAGCTTCAGTATGTTCTTGCTAATCCACAATGGGGTTGAAGAAATTCAGAATTATATGTAGACCGTTAGCAATAGCTTTAATCTACATACCTCCCAAGAATTTGTGATTGTTGTATTGAAAGTCCTCTCAGTAATTTTCCAGTCATGTAAGGGTCTGGACAGAGGGAGGGCACTATAATTATGTCCTTACATGTAATTGGTTATTATGTTCCTTAAAGGAAGAAAACAAGGAAGTCCGCATCTTCCCCCAAGGACTGCAGATAAGTCAGATGTATAATACTAGGCTGGATTTCCCCCAAGCCAGACAGTCTTTGGTGCAGGAGGTGGAGTGCAAGTTTCACTCGTGCTGGGAACTCCAGCCTTCAGGGAAGGGCTGTGTGCCCTGATCTCACTTTACATCCCTGGCTTCTTTGCAGCCCAGCTTGTATCTTGACTTGAGTTCACATAGAACCCGTGGCTGTAGTGTTTAGATCCCTTGACAGGAATCCTTCCTAGCCTTTGACTCAGTGTGGGCAGTTGTTCCTGTTGCTTCTCTATGGGTGCATTTTGAGTTCCTTCAGCCTTAGTTATAGAACTTGGCCATGATATTGGCTAAGATTTAATGAACAATCAGATGATAAGTCTTTAGAGCCAAGCTCAGGTTTTCTCAGGTTCTTGTAATCACGGAAAAGTTTGTGAAAACTGCCTCTTCTAATGAGCACAGGGAGTCTTACTTGAGTGTGCCTTCTATTGTCACGAACACAGGCCTGACAGACGCAGCCCAGGAGACTGGGGATCACAAACACGGTGAGGTAATTGTACCACCCAACCTGAGGTCTTATAAGGCCCTTGTTTGGGCCCACCCTGAACCACACGTGGTACTATGGACATTCTGCCGTCAAGGCCCTCTGACCCTGCCCAGACCTGCCTGGGCCCCTACCTCCCTGCATGGCCAACCCCCAGGCACCCTGAAAGCGCCCCCTTCCAGTTGTTCACATCATGACCCATCCTGTGATTGTGTCCCAACCACATAAGAGGCTCGGTGGTCATGTGTTTGTCAGCTGTGTGCTTCCTGTCTGGCTCTTCCTTGTCATACCTGAGTGTCTACTCGGTCCATGGAGTGGGCCCATGGGCCTACCACATGTAGAGTAGGCTCTCAATAAATATTTGTTGAATGGATGACTGATTTGTAGGAGAACCAGGCCAGAAATGTGTGAAAAATACTAAAGCATAAAACCATATAAAAACAAGAATGCCACTAACAACAGCCAGACCAACTTTATGCATAAACGCTAAAAGTGTACTGTGGTAACTCGAACCAGGTGGGATGAGGCATAGAAGGCTTGGGGAACTGCATGCATTCTAAGTGGTTTTCACATAAGACCGTGGCCAAACGGCCAGAGCAGGAGCCATTGGTGGTCATACTAAGGAGGCCGTTTGCTTCCAAGCAGGGGCTAGTACACACATGAGCAGGACAGATGGGAACTGTGGTGGGTTCTTTCTAGTAGGTGGCTTCCAAGCCTACAGTTAGGAATTAGAGTTGCCTTGGAGTCCATCTTCGTCCTTCTCTTGTGTTTTGTTCACAGGATGGACAGCCGTTGGCAGGGCTGATCCAAGATCACATGGTTTCAGGTGCAAACATGACAACTCGAGGTTGCTTTTTCACCTGGGGACAGTATGTGGAGTTGCTATACCGAGGACTCACCGACAAAGCAGGGCATGTGAAGCTCCTTCCTCCTGCCATCCTGAAGCCCTTTCCACTGTGGACCGGGAAGCAGGTAAGTAGGAGGAGACAGTGTGGGTAAGAGTAGTCACTCATGGGAAAGGTGTTGTTCCCAGGACAGAGGCAGGGAAATGGCTGATCAAAAAAACATCTGAGGCTGGGGTGCGGCTCAGTGGTGGACCACTTGCCTACCACGCACCAGGCCCTGGCTTCTACCCCCAGCATTGCAAAAGCACACACCAAACGAAATACCAAATCAGTCTGCTTTTCTGTTTGTTTGAGGTCTCTAGATCTGCGTGGTTTCTGTTCTTTGTTTCTGACCTGCCATTGGTGCTTGTGATCCAGATGTGTTAGGGATAGCCATGTGCTGGTGGCAACAGTAGTGACATTTGTTGGGAAGTGATAGGAGCTTTGCTGAATGCATTAGATGCTTCATCTGATTGGATTCCCACAGCCAGCCTACAGTGGATGGTCTGCTGGAGGGAGATAAGAATCAGGCTTAGAAAGTTAAATCACGTGCCCAAGGCCTTGGGCGAAAGGACTGAGCTTCATCCCAGGCTTGCCAGCTCCAGAGTGTCACACTACATCCCTGGAGGTGACCGAGTCATGTGGGCATGATGGTTGTGTGAGATGTGGTTGGTTGTGTCCTCCACTCTCAGGCTGACCTCTGGCTTCAGCCACAGGGCAGCTCCAGCTCACCCACGTGGGCCTTGGTTTCTCCTCTGTAGAAAGGATGCAGAGTGTGCTCTTAGACCCCTCCTGCTCTCCAGGTCTTTGTCTGGGGATGTGGAACTCAGTTGGTGAGGTTCTTCCTGGGTGAATGCCACTTGGTCCTTGTTTTATGTTCTGCTGAATTCAGTTTACTGCTGTTTTGTTCAGAATGGGCTTTGCATGTGTTCCTGAGGCTGTTGGACTATAGTGGTCTTGCAGTACCTTTGTCTGGTTTCGGTGTCACGGTATCAGGCATCATAGAACAGTATCTGGTATTAAGTGTGGTATTTTGATACCTGGCATCACGTGTCAAAGAATAAGTTGGGATGTATTTCCTCTTCGGTTTTCTGTAAGATTTTATGTAAAATTGATGTCGTTTCTTCCTTAAATGCTTGTTAAAAATCCCCAGTGTCAGCATCTGGCCCTACAACTTCTTTGTATGAAGGTTTTTGTTTTAACTATATAAAGAAGTTTGACTCACGTATGGTAAGGATTTTTTATTAAATTTCTGTTTCTTTAATAGATCACTGTGGTTTGACGTGTCTGCCAAAGTTCATGTGTTGGAAGTTTGATTCCTGACTGAGAAGTGGGACCTGGGTTGGGAGTGACTACACCAGTGGTGAGCACTTGCCTAGCCTGCAGGAGGCCCTGGGTTCCAT